>RDPX01000064.1:542781-562939 GCA_003991215.1 Morbakka virulenta | reverse complement strand
AAATGTATTTCTAGTTGAATTTGCAAAAGTACTTGTCTGTAAATATATAGGTAGAGAGAGAGAAAGAGAGAGAGAGAGAGAGAGAGAGAGAGAGAGAGAGAGAGAGAGAGAGAGAGAGAGAGAGAGAGAGAGAGAGATAACATGCACATAGATAAAGAACATTAACACAGCCATCCAACTTGTGCGACTACAATTAAGAAAGAGATCGAAAAAATGACTGCTGCAACAAATGACAGTGAGGAAAAGAGAATTAAACGAGAAATCCTACACTGGCAATTACGCTTGATGCTGAAAATTGTGGTAGGAACTAAACTTGCGTTGAAGTCCCATAGGTTATGGTTATTAAAAATATGTATTTTCCTTGTTAACACTAAATTAACAGGCGAATGACATATAAGTCTCACAAGCTATTAAACATAATGTACAGTAAAATAGTTACTATCAACGTTTACCAGAGGCCAAAATAAACTAGTGTGTTTTACGTTTTCACCTATGTTCATACGTGGTCGGAATAACAATTGCTGATGGATCAAAATGTGATAATCGTTCTTCAGACGGTACTCGTGGTCCTATGTTTGAACAGGACTGGAGTAGGGTGGGGTGTATTTCCTCTTGGATCCAATTTTGGGAATGAAGAGACTACTGGTAATAGAAAGAATCAATAATATTTTAAATGGCGTATTGCTGACAATGACTCAGTATGTCATTGGTTGCTGAAATGACCCTTCAGTCCATCCATATGGATTTTTTAATCATGGTCATTTGTATTTTCTTTTAAAAAGCCATCTTGAAACCGAGTGGTAAGGCTGTATCTCCTTTAAACTACACTCTTTACAGGAGTGTGCTGCGCCAGCCTTGCTAAACAAATATGCATATTAGGGTTTAATACATCAACGGGAATGTAATATGTAATCATGGGATTGTGGAGAAACTTTGCACCCATGTTTCTCAACACGTTTCCTAATTGTGAGTCAGGTATAAATACAGGGCCCGCGCCTTGATTTTGAAAATGAAAGTGAAACTTTCTCCCTTTGAAATGGCTTTCAGAATTTCTAACTCTGCTGGTAGGGCGGTGGTATCAACATCACCAGGATAGAATTTATTCAATGCGGTCAGCTCTGCGTCGTACGATTTACTTTCTATGCCTTTCAAAAGGAGCTGCTCAAGAGCTGAAAACGCTTTGTAGCTCTCTTGATCAAATCTTGTCATCAAGGCTTGGCTGACAGAATCGATGGCTTCATTATAAATCTCTCTATAATGGTCTTCGGGTGTTTTGGGGTGGTTTACGGGAGTATCTTGTTTGTAACCTTCGACATACACTAATATCGAATAGTTGGGCCTCTTTCTTTTGCGCGGCAAGGCTGGAAGTGCAACATTTGATTTCAGCAAGGCTTTCTTGATAACTGACGCGTAAAAAATCTAAAAATTTCTTCTGACCTCATATGATCCACGGTTTCTTTCGTCAGCATTACAAGTCGGTGGCCACTTACTGCTGACATACTTTCTTTCTGCAAAATTTTGGACAGATTGTAAGTCAAACTGAATAATCTCTGTCCTAAACATAAGCCAAAGAAAAACGAAAAACTCTTCATTTGGCCTTGGCAACCAATAATTCTGGATCTAACTTCCTTTGTCAGATTTTCTGCAAGGCAAAGATCCCAGAGCGACTACAAATTCGAGTAGCTGTCGATGATTTTTTGGAAGCAGCTGGAAGAATGATTTGAAGAGAAGGCTGTTGCGTCATATTCCTATTGTTTTATTCTTTTGTTTAAATGAAAACCCCTCTAAATTAAGCGCGCTCTATTTTCTAGGATGACCGCACACTTTGAACATTATTTTTTCGCTTACCAAATGAAGATGTTTATAAAACAAGACTATTTAAACAAATCCATTATTTCAAATACGTTCAGCTGTTTCTTTAGAGAGGGGCTAGCATTTTTTATGGCACGTGCAGAGAGTGCAGACAAATGCTACAAAAAGACATCTTATTATTTAGGAAAAAAATGTAAAAACATTTTTTAGCGAAATTTTTTTTTACTTTGCAAAAAAGTGGGGGCTATGCCCCCCCCTCGGTGGCGCGGGCCCTGAAATAGATGTGGTAGAACAATGTTTATCATTATTTAAGTCCGGCTACGTATCGATGGTTTCTTCTCTCATCAATGTGCAGTTGCACGGACCAGGAGTTTAAACAGCCGCAGATTAATGAAGGTTTTCATTATCATGGAAAACAACATGTCTGAAAGGGAATTTTTTTATGATAAAGGTTATCTTAAAGTAATGATTCTCGGCAAAAATTTTATCTCTGCAAGAAAAGCCTATTTTCAGTACCACCATTGTGTCTTACTCAAATAACACCGCGTGAGGTTTGTGTCATTGTTCAAGATGTACTTTTATGGAAATAAACTGGGAATACTTTAAACAAACACTTCCAGGTCACTGAAGGTGACCGGATAGAGAAATGCATAGATCATGCTGGCCCATACCTTGTGAGGAGGTGACTCTTGCCTATTCATTGTTTACTTGCAACAGTACATGAACTCTTTGTACTACCTGCAATGCTGCGTTCAAGCTAATTTCAAATGTTCGATAAAAACTTAAGCTACCTGCAATCAGGAAGTGTAATTCTATGTGACCTTAAACTCTTTCAGATTAAGGGTATGACAAAAAACAAGTTTGCAACACGTTTCAGTTGACTCAGTCTGTTGACAATAGTTGTGATATGAACCTGTCAAGATGAGCCATATGAGGCATAAAAGACGCGACAGGAGGTTAAAAATGATCCCATGGTATGTCCCAGCGGTTGCCCTTCAACAACAAAAATTCAAAGTGAAAACAAAAAAAGACAACATTAACTGCAAGACAACATTAACTGCAAGACAACATTAACTATCAGCTGCCGTAATCAAAATATGGTGTTGTGGCATTCAAAAGTTAATTTCTAATGCCTACTATAATTTTTATCTTCGGATATTTGTTCACGAACATTAATGGGGGTTCTCCTCGTCCAGCTTTTTGAATTGTTCAAACGAATTAGCTCCATTTAGTATCAAAAGGTGAAAAAAGACATTTAATTTAAACATCAGCGAAACATAAAAATTGAAATATAATAGAAATAAAATGGTTGTTTGGTTCCAGACCATATGGTTCGCTTTGTCTTTCAGATTCAACCCTGTAAGGCACAACATTATTTGCTTCCTAAAATGATTGTTCAATTCCAACTGGAGACAACAAATAATTCAAGAAGTTGCTGCCGTCCTATTCTTTATCTTTCATAACTTTGGGATGTTCTTCAAAGGTCAATCTGTGTCTTGCAGCAAAATTGAGGTTAAGTTTGTTTTTCTGCACTGAGTTTGGGTGACAAGAGTTGAAGTTTGACTGCTGGCTTATTGTGCCAGTAAATATAGTTAGCTTGGGCAAGACTCCATACTTTAACTGTTGATATAGTTGCAGACCTACTGTAAGGTGTTTTATTGGTTGGATAGGTGTTCTAGCAAATACCATATAAAATTTTAAGTATTTTTCAGTAGGTGCCATCTCGAGTGAAAGTAGGAAACGTGTTCAGAGATAAGAACTTAGTCACTGCATAATTTGTATTATAACAAAATACAACAATTTTCAATACAATATAAACTTTTACTAAAAACAAATGTGTTATGCTGTGAGACATTTACTAGAATTTTGAAAATGAAACAAACTGAAGGTTAGGTGCGGTTTTGTATATTATATATATACTCGTTGCAAAATGTAGAGACTAAAATAAATTCCTGTTAGCTAATTATAAATCAAAGGACTAGGTTTGATAAAACAATTAAATCTTTTTATTACTGCGTGTTCAATTATACCAACTACATCAATCCCAGGAGAGTAATTTGATATCTTTTGTAATTTGTTCTAGTCATAACTAGATACGCTAGAGAAATATGTTCATTTTGTTTAGCTGACGATAATGATGAAAACATGAAAATTCTAAAGTTCTAAACTATATTTTGTTGTTTTTTTTGTCGTTCACCACATATATATATATATATATATATATATATATATATATATATATATATATATATATATATATATATACACCCTTAGCAGGGCTGTCAGCCACTTAAGTGCAGTGGCAACCGTATTTTGGTTTTATTTTTTTTTTTTTTTATTTTNGAAAATTCTAAAGTTCTAAACTATATTTTTTTTTTTTTTTTGTCGTTCACCACATATATATATATATATATATATATATATATATATATATACACCCTTAGCAGGGCTGTCAGCCACTTCAGTGCAGTGGCAACCGTATTTTGGTGTTATTTTTGTTGTTGTTTATTATTGTTTTTCACTTTGGTTATTCAAAAATATATTACCAACTTTAACATTTGCCACTACTCGAAAATGAAGGTGTCTACCACAAACAATTTTCCGTATGCTACTTCCACCTTTATGTTTATAAACATGGAGCCTTTGCATACGGGTGTGAGCTTTACAATTTCTATAACAACAAAAAAAGTAATTGAAACAGAGAGTAGTCTGTGTACAAATGTGGTACAAAATTGTGTTCACGGTGAGAATGTAAAGTATTTCATACTATCATTAAGGAAGAAGACGTCTTTGTGAAAATGAATGCCATTCTAAAAAGCTGTCAGTCAGTGAAGAAATGTCTGTCCCAGACAACTGTATGGGGGAAGGCATAAGTATGAGGTGAAAAAAGGAGTCCTTTCCAAGCACTCAAACGGTGTCTGAATACTGGCAAACACATCGAATACGTTCTCTATATTGAACTTCTAATTTTCTCGACAACTAATTATACTGAAACTCTTGGTAGCATTTTATTACCATACAGCAAAAACATACGAAGCACATTTTATCTGACAAAACCTACCGATTATACGTGAATCTTAAGAGCTTTTGAGAGCAGTGGGGCATGGCGTGGCTGAGATGTCATAGTTCACAACTTATGCCCTTTTTCACAGACAGAGGTTTTTGGCTCTCAGTTGAAGGAAGGCCTGTCTATGACCAAGAGGTTGATCCTCGCTGAGCGATAGAAAAAATGGTAATAACACTTATTACCAACGTTTGCTTTTATTTCGTATGCTGGCCACAAAAGTTACTTATCGTGGCAGGAAAAACAGATTAGAAATGCATCTGAACATCTGTGTGAGAAATAGTTTTATGAGAGCGCTATTATTTTAACAAATCTTGAACAAATTACCTAGGGCAATGTTCATTGTGGATAATAGAATTTTTTTTAAAAAAATTGACGACATACATAAAATCATTGGGCAATAAATTGTCTCTGCTCCATTGGCATATATTAAATCAGAGCATCTGCTAATCTGTTAAAGAGTTCTTTAATCCCGGTTTTCACTTCTGTTGTCTTACTATTTTGAACTGATCAAATAACTTGGACCACATTCTTATACAGTGTTTGAAATAAAGATTAATAACGTAAGCTTAAAGTTAATTTTCAACAAGGCATTTGGACCACATGATCATGATCATTAGCCTTATGTTGTTTCTGTTTAAATATCTGGATTCATTCGGCCACAGACTACATATACTGGTTTCCACTTCCTTGGTACTATTTGACTGCACATGCTCGGCAACGTTCCACGTTCCAACGTTCCATTTCAGAAAACACAATAATCTAGAGGACCCTGTAGCTTTAGATTTTTAGGAAGAAGGAAGATTTCTTTTTATTGGCATGTTCCTTTTGTTTTCCACTTTTTATATCTTAGGAGTTAAGGTAAAGTAACTTTTATGTCATGTTTTGAATATCATGTAGTTACGTCTCATTACCTTAATACCATTCCAACGCAAGCGATTATCTTCGAGTCACGATAAACAATATCACTTTTAATTCTACTTAACTGAAAATAGGAACTTTTTATACAATGGAAAATCGTTAGGGATCTCAAACTACTTTTACCTGCCTGACAGCATAAACAAAGCAGGCTTTTTAAAATGGTTCATGAAGGCCAAGAAGTGCATTTGTGATAAAATCAATAAAGTTAAAGAAAACTCGATAAGATGTCCTACAAAAACAGGATCTCATAGATTCTACTGTGCTCTATGAGCACAAAGTTCTGGCAGCAGCTTTTCTCTTTCTCACATCATAACCTCATAACTTTAAATACATATGACCTAGAATTCCAAGATCTTTAGCTGTGGCTGACATGGAAATTTACATATTTGGCCAGAAGTGGGCAAATATGTAAATCCCAATTTGTTAAAGACTATTTCATTATATATTATTATATATGTATGATATATATATATATATATATATATATATATATATTGTTGTTAGCCTAATGCAATGCTCATTGCGCATGCGTGGTTCGAGCACTCTGACAGGATCCCACAATAACTCTTTAAGCTGTGTTTGCTCCGGCAACATGGCCAGAGAGTTACGTCTCAGAAGCTCTGTGCTGCACTGATGAGCCCACAAAGGGCGAAACAGTACTGTCTGCAGATTGATTATATATATATACGTAAATACATACACATGTTCTAATAACGAAGTGAAAAATTTTAGGACTGAATCAAAAAAGAAATAAGATGACCTTGCTTGGAACAGGTTAGTAACCTTAGAACGCCGTTGGAGAATTATGACGACGATAAGATTCAAAGAACTTTAGCAACTGGGTAAAATTTGCTACTTTGGTGTAGTAACCGCATAACTCGGGTCCAAGCAAAAGTGTTATTTTCATATAATAACAGTTAATAATAACAGTAATAATAATAACAGCAGTACATGAGATACCAGTGGTAATAGTAGAATAAGACATAGAAGAAAATGCGGAAAAAAATATTAGTAAAAGGACCAATGGTAGAATTGTTGGAGAAAGACCATACGGTAAGAGGGAAAAAAGAAGCTGTGGGAGCAAGACCAAGAAAGTAAGATACTTACAACACCCCCATTTTTAAGTGTCTCTGCTTCGTTACATGCAGTTGTCATCACATCCTCCCATGTATTAGAATTGTATCTTGGAGTACCTTATAATCATAAAAACAATATTTGTATTTAATGACGTATCAGAAGTACAAAATAATAAAATCATGATAATGTGCTGATAATGTGCTGATAATGGGAGTGTTTGGGATTTGCAATTTTTTAAAAGTAATAGTCTTAAACAAAGTGCGAAGCCGCTTGAAACCATGGCATTTTTATAAAGATAGTCACCTGCAAAATTTTGGGAACAATATCCCATATTTGGGGGAAAAAGCCCTTTTCAAAAATTGTCACTTAATCGGCACATTTCATTCCTATACTTAAATAGCACTTCAGGCGGTATCAAGATATAATTATCAAGAAAGGATTATCTAAACGACTAAGTCAATGTTCCAACGGCCTACGAATTATATTCTAATATTTTACTTATTGTGAAAAACACGTAAGTTCTTTGGCATTCAAGTAGGTTAATGCTTTGGTAAAATTTGATCACTCATTTGTATTTTGAAGTAAAAAAAAGGAAATAAATATTTAGAAATATAATAAAACTGGATGAATTTGGCACTTGTTTATTCAATTCGGAAAAATTACAAAGTAATGATCTGTATAAATGTGACTTGATCTTCATTAAGGGAAATGGATGGTGAGACTTTAACCTACTGTGGAGGGGCTGAGACAATTGTAATCGAAACGGTGCTTTCTCGTCTATACCATGTCAATCATATGTGATCAGATCTGTTATGCACATTAGTAGGCCTGAATTATAACAATAAAAAATGCTGCATTTTAAAGGTCGTTATTTCAATGGGTAGAGCCAATCTAAAGTTGTTTGGTTTAGCTGGTTAGCTACGCTGGTTTGCTTGGTTTGACAATCTGAGATATACGCTTACAAATCTAAAAATTTCATTCGAAACAAATTCATTGATCAGTAGACGTGACACAAAATAGCTCGTGAAAATTTCTGACCTGTTGTTACTAATAATTAAAGCCATGAGCTATCTGATAGCTTGGCCTTGCCGATGTCCAATATTCATCAAGGGGCCTTTCCACTGAGATGGCTTCGGGGGTAACAGAAGGGCCTCAGTACGTGCTCACCACTGTCTCGTGTCAACATTACAGTAAAACGCTGATAATGGTAGCAGTTTCGAAGTTCCACTCAATAAAAGAGGGCTACATTTTATTTTGACTGTTATGTTTACAATTACCATCCCATGGCCGACTTCAACTTTTTACATACAATTTTCTGCCTTTTATTTGGTACCAATTATGATCTACGTCATGTACTGTTATGTGTTAAACTCTGACCCTGACTATTTTTGAGGAACCTACTCTATCATAAACAAATTGTTAAACCAGCTACTTGCTTTTATTCATGTTAAGCAATAGCCATTGTTATTTCCTACAAGAGGGAACTTTAAGTTCCTGGACATCTTCCTCCCTTTGACCTTCCCCAGGAGGTCAAACATAGCTCTAGTTTTTACCTGCTGAGTTCAATGCTCTTGATTTTCGTGATTTGACTGTTCCTTTTATCGGAAGGGCATCTCTTCCTTCGTTTGCGTGAAATGTGGACTTTTGTTCCTCAACGTCTATCAGGTATAGCTTTTGAACTGATTTGTTGAAACCCGTTGGTTTACCCTTTGCAACTATTCTTATCTTTGCTCCTCTAAATACTCCGTCTCTATCCGTCATTAGTGTTTCAATCACTCCCATCTTCCACTGATCAAGTTTACATGTTTCCCCGTCTACCAAAACAACATCGCCAACACCATTTAGTATACCATTATCTACTGTTTTACAATTAAGCTGTTCTCTTAGCGCTACTAAATACTCCTTCGTCCAACAATCCCAGAAGTATTTTAGTTTACATGTGGGGTATTCAAAGAGCCTATGTATGGGGAAGGTGCTTTCCATGTCATTTTCGATTCATCTGTTTGGAAAATACATTATTCTACGGCCATAAATCAAGTGTGCTGGAGAAAGCATTTCGTGATTGGGCTCTTCATAGTCAAATGTCAATGGTCGACAGCGAAGTATTCACCCTACCTCGCCAAGTATGGCAAGGTAATTTTCATGGGCAAGACGTGCTGATCCCAACACCTTTCAAAGGCAAAATTTTACCATCCCCATGGATCCCGACAACCGTAAGGTACGTTCTAAATTGAACCTCCATTGAACTTTGTTTTGACTTTAAAAGGTTAAAATAACTATGCTATCATAAAGGTCCCTTAAAGATCTTGCTCTATCCTTGAAGGTCTGAGCAATGTCGGAACCCATAAAAACAGGCATTCCTCTTTTACTGAAGAATCTTCTCAAGCATCCCAAAAAATGTCACAACATCTAATTTCTCCACCAGATCTAAATAGAGAGTTGGTGATGTGGTACATGTAAACACTGCAACATATACCATTTTCATTCTATTCCTCTCTACCTTAATGTATAAGAGGCAACAAAAGTCCACTTCGCAATCAAAGAAGGCTGGTCTGGACTCTGATAGGCCTCTCCTTCTACCTTTTTGCAAAATAAAACATCCCTAAGGTCTGTCTTTAAAGGGTATCTTTCCTTTGGAACCCAAAACGCTGATCTGATTTCTCCTAGAGTTGACTTCACTCCCCTATATCCAACACATCCATACCATTGGGTTACAACAAGGTGAATTAATGGGTGTCCCTTTAGGAGAAAAGTTGGATACTTTGTACCATACTCGAGGTCAGATTCTTCCAGCTTTCTTTTGGGCCGTAGAATTTTCTCCTCTTTATACACCCCAAATCTCTTAATATTTTATTGTAATTGCTGAACCGTCAGCTACTATCCAACGTTGGCGACTATCCAGAGGCCGACATTCTGACGCCCTGTGTCCTTTCCTCAAACAGTTAAAATGTCTACCAAAGAGAATTATGATCGACCTATGTTCTCCTAGGTTGCAGTACTACTCTAACTCTTCTGGGTTTTGTTGCGCCGGGAAAAATAAGCACTTATTGATTGGGTAACACTTTGGCTTGTTGTTTAAATTCAGTTGCTGCATCGATTTCTGTGCCAATGTCGAAATCTTTCATGTTACTCCCTATCTCCAGAATCTTCTCATCTAGAATAGAAAAATTGTAAAGTTTCTCCTTCAAGACATCTTTATGTTGTAGCAGAGACCGTTTTCCCTCTGGTTTGTGCCTTTCTATCATTTCTTCAATCACTGGCACAATCTTGGAAATAAAACTTCTGTAGCATTCACGAACTCGCCTTTTTTTCTGTAAGCCATCCATTTTACATTAAAACAAATTAGTTCCCAATGCCATTCAACTAGATGGATTCATGTGAGGGTCCATGTGTAGTACCACGCCGAAAATGACAGAAGTTAAGAACTTCAACTCAATAAAAGAGTCCTTTATTAATTTCGGCAATCTATTAAATTTGACAATCACCATCTCATGTCCAACCTCAGCTGACAGCAACTTTTTACATACAATTTTCCCACCTTTTATTTGGTACCAATTATGATTTACATCACGTATTGTCATGTGTTAGCCTCTAACCCTGACTATTTTTACGTACACCGCTGTTTCATAAACACATTGTTAAACCAGCTACTTGCTTTCTTTCACATTAAGCAATGGTCATAGTTATTTCTTGCAAGGGAGAAGCTCAATTTCCTGAACAAATATCGCCAACACCTAGGTTCTTCTCGCGTGTTTTGATCCAGGATAGACGAGATGCGTTTGCGTGGTCCTTAATCATTGGGTAAAGGAAGCCTTATTAGGAATGCGGTTGATGTCCATTCCATGAATGTGGTCTATTTACCATATATATATGCCAAGCGTATGAGTTGTTCCATCAGCGGCTGTGAATGTACTGTTGTATAATGAATCGCTCGGGAAGGTTCCGCATGTGAAAAGTTGACCAGAAATCGAAACAGTACCATACTTCTTTAAATATCATTCTAATACAGTTTTACAACCACCCTTTCATTTTCATTATTACCTTTCGGATAGTACTGGTATGAGAAAAATATTTCTGTTCCTGTGGAACACGTTGCTTTTATGCTTGAATCTGATATCAATCCAACGAAAGTGGGGTGTGTTGCATAGCTTTAGTTGTCGAGGCTTGACATAGTTGACTTAAAACTGTCAATAGAAGTAGCATTGATACCAGCTAATCAAAAATTTTCGCAATGGAGTGAAAGATGGAGACCTCACGAACTCTGGCCGGTCTGGTCCAACAAGTTTAACTTAAAATTTTTCTTCATAAGTTAACCGTGAAAATGGATGAATTTTCAGACTATTGGCGGTGTTCATATTGATTACAACAGCAACCGACCTAAACCAACAAACCGGCAATCACCAATACAGCCAAAGCAATTGAAACTAGTAACTTTGATTTTGGGGATTTAAATCAAGTTGCGATTTCTCTCATTTTTATGATGTGGTTGCTGTTGCTAGTGGAAGGGTAAAAAATATCCTTGCCCGAATTTGGACGGAATTAGCCATTCACTGGTCTCCAAAAACCAAATGATTACGGTTATATGCATGCTCTAGGTTGCAAAGGGTGTGCAAAATTGATTTTGCATTACTTACTTGCTCAAATGGATCAAACTGTTCAAGGCATTTTTGTGGTTGACGTCTTTGAAAAATCAGATGATACTTCTTGTGTACCGTATATGAGAAAACACGCCATGACAATTGTTAACATTGCATTTACCGTGCCTTCACCGCCAATGTAAGGTACGACATTACATTTTATAACATTTAAACATTTAATTAGTATGAAAGCAAACACATTTGAACATCATTGTAGCGTGTCTACAACACTGCGTACACATGCATTTTGCGAGCCTGTGGAAAAGGATAGATGTTTTTTCCCCATGTAATATATGCATAACATGTTGTTTATTGCATGCTCGGATAATGCGTATAGGGTACTCCTTTTCAGCCTCCGTTGTCAATCTTACAATGGTTTTTTTATCAATTATTATTATTATTATCCATTGAAGCTGTTTTCCAGTTAATACGAATGAAACAGTTCAGCAAAATGATCTCTTTCCACTTCTTCAGGCTTTCTGAATTGATATCAATAGATGACCTTTTTCTTGCAAACTTTTTTTTTCACGGGTACCAAGACAACTTTGCCAACGATTGATGTATCCCGTGGTCACACATTCTAAAGTACCATATTCTTGCATGGTTTAGTTTTAAATGTACTGGCAAACTCGTTTACCCTCTGTTGGCGAATCTAGTCACACACTTTGATGTTTAAGCTGCTCACCTCCTTGAAGCACTTCAACAGTGTCTCGTTGAGGATTAGATAGTGGGGAAACTATTTACTTTTTCGGTCACTGCCCTGTTGCATGGCTTCTTAAGCAACGATGATTTTCCGCTTATCCTTGTTGACAATACTCGATACTGTGCTTTTTGACAGGTTTATTTTATTGCATTTTGTACTATAAATTTTGCCGCTTTCATGTTCCTTTATGATTTTTTATTTTTCTTCGATAGAGAGCGTCGTGCGTTTTTTAGACAATTCGCCAAATAAAACACTGACTGCAGTACACCAGAGTAATCGTGTCACGGGAATGAGTATATTGACTGTGTGAAAATCTTTTGAACATGTTTCATTCAGAAAGACGTCAACAGACGTTCAAAACGGTATGGATGTTCAGCAGGAGGTATAAGACTTTGGCAAAGCCATTTGGGGCCAGCTACAGGAATCTAGATTAATGCCAAAAGCTGCTGCGTGGGTGTCTCAAGAAGCCTGTATGACTATTGATGATGAACTCGAAACTACTGCTTATTTGACCCATAGGCCCATCATAAATGACATTCTCAGAGACATTTCACGTACAAATGTAAAGGAAAAAAAGCAGTGATAAAGAAAGCGAACCTGTAGTCAGTTTAATTACCAACGGTTACCAAAAATGAAGCTGCTGACTGCTTGCAGAAGTTAAAAATAATCGCCCTTCAATTGGGCTTCTGCACCGATGAGCATATCGCTGCAATTGACAAATTAGATAACCTCACTCACCAAAGTCTTTTATATAACTGTCTAGAGAGAGGTTATTGATTTCTTTGTGCACTCGTACATCTAATGAATTGTGCATGTAGTACCGTTCGTGTAGCACTCAATGATTGCAGTAATATAGTTACTGTGCTGATTGCCACAATCATTTTCTTTAAATTACAATTATTTACAATTATTTAGTTTAAAGGCAAAGGGGTGCTCGTGTCAGAGGTAACTAAAGAGGCCTGAAGCTTTTGGAACAAACAATGAAAGTTTTGGAACGAGCGGCCGACTGCATTATCAGACAGCAAGTGAACATAAATGAAATGCAGTTTGGTTTCATGGCAAAGGCACAACTGATCCTATCTTCATCTTACGTCAAATGCAAGAAAAGTATGTTGGTGCTGACAAGACTCTACATGGAATTTGTTGACTTGGAGAAGGCCTATGACAGAGTCCCTAGGGGCATGCTATTTTGGGGAATGCGGAAAGCCGAGTAGAGGAATGGCTCATTTGATTAGTACAAAGCATGTACCGCAATGAAAAGAGTAGAGTACGGGTGGACGACTCATACAGTGATGACTTCAGTGTGAAAGTTGGAGTTCACCAGGGTTCAGTTTAGTCCCCTATTGTTCATCGTTGTGCTTGAGGCATTCTCCAGAGAGTTTCGTACAGGGTGTCCACGGGAACAATTGTATTCAGATGATTTGGTCATCATAACAGAATCTCTTGAGTAACTGCAGGTGAAATTGAAAGCATGCAAAAATTAACTGGAGGCCAAAGGATTGAGAGTAAATCTATCAAAAACAAAGGTGATAGTCAGTGGCCCTAACCTAATTTTTTAAAAAGATTCAGGAAAATACCCTTGTGCCATGTGTAGAAATGGTGTACTATCCAATGCCATACTTTGTAGTTCATGTTCTCTGTGGGTGCACAAAAAGTGTAGCGGTCTGAATGGAAGGTTGACTCTGGACGCAAACTACATGTGCAAGAGGTGTCTGGAACTGGCGCGGCCACATACAATGAATGTTGATGGCAACACACTGGAAGTAGTAGACTCTCCCTGTTATTTGGGGGCTATGGTGTGTGCTGGGGGTGGCAGCGAAGTTAGTTCAACAGTCAGAGTGAAGTCCGCTTGGAAGAAGTTTCGAGAATCGCTACCTATACTAACAACAAGGACCGTACCCTTAGCCACCAGGGGTAGAGTATGTAGCAGCTGTATAAGGAGTGTGCTCTTGTATGAAACTGAATGCTGGGCCCTCACCCAGTCCTCCCTTTCATGTCTACAGCGCAATGATAGGGCTATGATCAGATGGATGTGCACCGTCAAACCTGGGCAAGCCCAGTATATTGGATCAGACCCCTAACTGAGAGAAGTTCACCTTTCAAAGCTTGATAAGCTCTTAAGAGCGAATCGGTTACGTTGGTTTGGCCATTTTGAAAAGAAGCAATTCTTGGATAAATAAAAGTACAAACGTAGAGGTCAGTAACCGTAAGAAAGCTGATCGGCCAAAGAAGACGTGTATCCAGACAGTGACACAAGATAAAAAGACATGGAAGATGGCCACAATTGATCCACAAAACCGTGTCACATGGAGACACTGACTGCAGACGTTAGGTGCAGACTGTCAGAAACCGTCAGACCCCTGAACCAGGGAATCACGCCGTTTAAAAGGGATAGAAGAAGAGAAAGAAGATGACAAGGAAGAAAATAGACATGAAATCTAGTTATGTGTGTATGGTATAAACGTGCACTCATGCATGTGTGTATTTTAGTTATGCACAGTAAATGCTTTTTCATAAGTCAGTCTTCTCACTAGCTTTTCATATACCAAAGCACTAAATATTATAACTGATTCGTTTATGTTGTTAGACCACTTCAGGTTTTTGGATAACAGGATAACAAGGTAAGGGTTTGTAGATACTTTTAGCAAGATGGTGTTAACCAGGGAGCATATGAAATTAGAAGATGACGTGGGGGTGTAGGCCTGGGATATCAAATAACACAAGCTTGTATCGAAGTGAATTCTCCATCTCTCTGTCTAGGCCTGCGCACTCTTCAGGTTTCCTTGTAGAGTGTGATGGTCACTAATGTCTTGATCTCTCTGTAAATGAGACAATCGCCACCAAAGAGTCTGACCTGATGTGGCAAAGAAAGCGAACAGACCAAATCCTGTACCCTATGGAGCTCTGGAGTCAAACTGTAGCTTATGATGAAGTACCTTCTACAATGACTTGCATGGTTCTCACTGTCAGTAAAGACTGTAGCGACATGGGCTGAGAGCCAGAGATGCAATTATTTGCTAGAGTATGGGCAAATTGTGGTGTGGGTCTGCACCAAAGGCCTTTGAGAAATCAAGGGTACTTGTGTGTCTACTCTTGTCACAGGACTGCAGAAGGTCTAACGTTGTAGTGAGCGGTCAAATTTCTGTAACGGAGTCAGAATAGAAGCCAAGGTTGAGGCTTCTTAGGGCATTGTTATTCTCTTCAAACTCATCTGGAAATAAATGGCATGTTTAAGTATTAGGCTCCATAGTGGGGTCAAAAAAAACGTGCTAAAGTTCTCTCATTAGTAAAGATCAACCTTTTTAAAAGGCATATGCTACGTTTGCAATTAGATATTCCTGAGGTAACCAGTCAAAATCTAGAGACGTTTGCCTCATGAGACCGATGGTTGAAGTGATGTTTCCTGAAGTGAGTTTTCACCACATTGTTCATTATGTTGTCCGGTCGAGAAGCCTTCTTTAGTTTCAGTTGGTGCAAAAGCCTCCCTTTGGTGAATATGGTAATATGTTGGGTAGGTAGAGGTAGCCGTTTCATGTAGGAGGTTCAGTGGGAGTGCTTAGCAAAATTGCCTCTACTTTCTCAAAGTATTGTCCAATGCCATCTTTAGAAAGGTATTCTCCAGAGGAGGTTGTTCTGGTTAGGGCATGTAACAAATAAGTAATGGCTTAATGAACAGCACGTGGCCCTTCTTTTAATGCAGTGTAATGGTAGTGGTAGGTTGTTCCATCACTGAAGCTAATTTCAGAGTTGGCAAGCTGAAACATGATATCATTGCTGCACATGAATAGAATACCTGCAAGGACCTCAACAACAATATTTTTGACAATCAGGTCTTTGAGACAGAAATGTTTGTCATGTGTCAACTGCAGTTTCATTTCACTTTTGATGGCCAAGGGGGTGGGGTGGTGGTGGTGGTTGCAATCAGCCTGGTGACTGGTGAGCAGGTTGGATGCTTTTGGTGATCTGTGCACCAATTCTTATTGCAGTTGATTGCTTTATCATATTCATTTCAGCACCAGAATGGAGAAAGAGTTTGATGGTGTGGTGACAGTAATGCATGTTGATGGATGGGGATTGGCTGATTTGAATTTGTCTCATAGTTGGTGTCAAACTGACCATGGATGTTTGGGTGGTTGAAGATGTTTCAATGTCTTAGCTGTCTGGATCCTCATACTAAGAGTGGTGATCAGATGAGCTTTGGTGAGTAATCTTCAGTCTGAACCTGGTAAGTGTGGGCACTTGCTGAGGTAGTGTGCTGAATTTTTGCTGATACAGTGGACATGATGGATTGCTTTTGCATGTTGGTTTCTTTTGTGTGTATTGTTTGAAGACACTTTGGGGTTGGTAAGCACAAGCTTGCATGATCTTGGCATCTTCAGTGGTTTGGAATGTGTCTGGTAGGGTGTCCATGGCTTACACAATTTCAGATTTGATAAATGCAAGTGCTTGCCATCTTAATTTGGTGTCATAACATTGCATTACTAGTCCTGGTAGGTCCTTGTTGATGAGGTGTAACCAAAGTAGAGGAACCAAATTTTTTGGGGGGTAGCTATAAGCTATTCGTTATCAGTTGGAACTTCTCTGTGATGACTGAGTCCAGAGGTGGTAAGTAGGAGGCTATCTTCAATAAATCCCATAAGATGCTTATACATTCTGGTCATTCATCTGTTTTGAATTGGATGTTGATGAGGTCAAGAAAGTAAGCACCACCAGATGAAAGGCCATAGCATGCCTGTATAGACTCCCAGATGTTGTTAATAGATGACAGATGTTGAATTGTTTGTGATGGTTTATCTGGAAATTGTGGAGCAAAAATTAGCAATCTGACCAAACATTAGTTTCAAGTAAGCAGCATTTTTGGCAGTGGTACAATTGTTAGCAGTACCACCCAGGTCATCAATGAGAGGATTGGTTCTGGTCCTTTTAATCCACATGGTAATAGTGATGCAAAAGGTGCAAAGGCTAGTTCCAAAGAAAAAGTGTAGATTAAATTTTTGCTTGCAGCTTTCAAAGCTGGTAAGTTTCATTCTTGGTGAAGCTCCATTGCTTTGGAGCTACACCAGTGTTGCCATTTCATGGTAACACAAGTTGAATGAATAAACAATGTCTTTAATTAAATAAGAATGTTAAGAAAAGGAATGTTCTTACAATTAGAGTCTTTACATTGTATAAATGTTTTGATGTCAGATTTGGCAGCTTGCTTTCATTTACAAAGGCAACAACCAGATTCCTCTTCTTCTTGGTACACACATTCATTTCCACATTGTCACCACATTAATATGTGGGAAAGGATGATTGAGGTAATAACAAAAGTGTATAAAATTAAATGCAACTAGGGACCAAGGTCCTTCTCTTAATTGCAGAACACAACTGACTGAATCCACAGACAGGAAAAAGCCTGTGGATATATTGTGGTGAAGCATCCATGTAACACAAAAGAATGTGAATGACACAGTCAAGGATGGTAGAATTGTTGGTTTTGAGCTAGGATCGATTGTGTAATACTATAAAAAAACATTTGAATGGATTATGTGAGATATTGTTGAAGGGTAGAAAATGGAATGTATAAAGTAGTAAATGGTCAATAATATTTTTACACACAATGTAAAATGCTGTCAAATCCTAAAATCCACAAATAAACAGGGGTACATTAGACTACTACTACTTTACTAAAACTCTTTATAGTGAGGGTTATTAATCTAAGTTGTTTTGTCATTTTTATTGAATAGATTTGGATCATTGTTGGGTTTTTAACGATTATGCAAAGCTTTGCTATACTTTGTCACATTTTCTGTGGGATTATCCAACAATAGGCCTACAATAAAATTTCAAAATTTACCAAATGCAGTTTATTGAAAAATGAGGCTTTCTGTTACAACAAATAATTTGAAGTGAAAGCAATAGACATTAGAATTGCCATATATATTTGTTGCTGGTTATCTGACTTCTTTATCTATCTTACAAATTACTATCCATATGGAATTGGTATACTAATTAAAATTTAGCTAGATCATGAAATACCACATTTTTTACCTATATATATATATATATATATATATATACATCTAAGTTTGAGAAAAAAAGTTGCCAAAGGTGACTGAGTCATTACAAAACTTTGCAGAGCTTAAGGAAATGCAATAGATGATATCTGAAATGTTTTTCACAGTATATCACTCACTCATTCATTCACTCACTGGTTGTTTCTAGTTTCTACTCTGTTGTCTACTTGTAGTGGGTTGGAGCTCCATCTGTTGCATCAGTTGGGGTTTGATAGCATCGCACCACTCACATATGTTGGTAGCCATGGTGATCTCAATGCTATGTCACTTCATCATAATCTTGCTCTTGCTCTGGGATTGGACCTATCAATAATGAATTTATTTAAAATTATTTTCTTTGTCCAGGTGTCTTCTTCCTGTCTCTATCTGTGAACAAGCAGTCTAAGTTCCTTCCATTGTACAACTTCCTCATTATTGTGGCTATTGTGGATTTTCAGTCTGCTTCTAAGCTCTTCGGTGGAAAGGAGTTGACTCAGTCCCACACCACAAATCCAACTGATCATCACATGATTACTGAGCTTCAACTGGGGAAGATCTTTCTTAGATAGTGGCCAGATCTTACTCTCATGGGAGAGCACACTATGAATGCAGGTAGAGAATGTTTGCCCCTGTTTGCAAGGAAAATATCATGATTTGTAATTACTGTAACAACATCTGCTAGTTTTGTACACAAGAAGTGATCAGTATCTGATTGAATTCTATTAAATTAAACTATTTGTTGGCATTACCTGTCACCTATTACCTGCACCTAACCTCTTTCCTAACCATTTGAATGAATGCCTGAAAGAATTAGTGGGTCCCATGGGGCAAAAAGATAGATACCTACCTTCTTGCCACATGGTTAACAAAGCTGAATCTATACATTCAAGTTAGTTAACTTGCTTCTTTGCTTAGTCCAATACACTCAGCCTACATTTCTTATATTGCTTCTTATCAATTCCATTTTATGTGGACCCGGAGCCTTGTGGATGACTTCAGTCAGGTAAGCTAGTAGGTATAATGGCAGATCTTGATGAGTGCCATTGGAAATCATTGGGAAGTGTCTTATCAATCTCCATTTTAGTTTAATAATGCTGCATAAAAGTAGGTGGCTAATGTTATAGGGGTTTTTAACCATCAGTCACTGATATTGATCTGCAACAAATTCTTAGGAATATAGGAATTGATGACAAAGATCTACATCTGTTACAGAACCTATATTTTGATCAAACAGCAACAATTCCAACGGAGGTCAACCTTTGTGATTGGTTTAACATCAGAAAGAGAGTGAGACAAGGATCCTGCTTTGCTAGGCCTGTTTTCATTGTATTGCAAAATCATACTCCCAAGATATTTTCAGGAGGAAGGCATGAGAATGAGAAGAGTCAACACCAATGATCTCAGATATCCTGATGACATTGTGCTCATTGCTCACCTGGACTGGCAGCTTCATTACCTTATCAACATTGTAAATACTAAGAATATCATCAAGGAAATGGGAGTAAATCATGAAAGAAAGTCAGAATGCATGGTAACAACAAAGAAGAAAGAAAATGAGATCCCTACAAGTAACATCACTGTTAATGGTAACAGCTTGAAACAGGTCAATTTATTCAAAGATCTTGGTACATACATGGCATGGGATGGATGAGATGAAAAAGAGAGTAAGGTGAGAATATCCAAAGCAAAGAATACCTTTAATCAGATAGAAAATGAGCTGATGAAATTGAACATCAATTTTAGTATAAGACTCAGTGTACTCAATCATTACATATATTCAGTTTTAATATACATTTGCAAAAATTGGACCATCAGCAAGAAGAAGAGGGGGAGAGAGAGAGAAAGCGAGGGAGAAAGAGAGAGAGAGAGAGAGAGAGAGAGAGAGAGAGAGAGAGAGAGCGAGAGA
>RDPX01000064.1:521722-542756 GCA_003991215.1 Morbakka virulenta | reverse complement strand
GAGAGAGGGAGAGAAGGAGAGAGGGAGAGAGAGAGAGAGAGAGAGAGAGAGAGAGAGAGAGAGAGAGAGAGAGAGAGAGAGAGAGAGAGAAATCATTTTCAGATGTGCGCTTTCAGACATTACAGAAAATATCATGGTCAGCACTCATGAGCAATGAGATAGTGCTGCACTATATTGGCCCAGGGAAGACCCCTGGTAGAAATTTTATGGTGACAAATAGATTTCTTGGGTCTTGTCATGACAAAGGTAAAGTTTGAACACCTATCTCTCACTGGCAAAATTGAGGGGATATGAGACTTATTTACAACAATTCTCAAAAAGGGGGGCCCAACTGGCCCAGAGAGCATGACCAAGAACAATGGAAGGTTGCAACAGATGCCAGTGACAGGAAGAATCCTACAATCCTATAATCGAACAAAGAATCACCAACATTTTAGCCAACACAAAAACAAAGCCCAGAACCCGGACGGAAACATCGAAGGACAAAATTTCAAATAAATTTATTTTTATGCAGTACCGAGGAAGAATAACAGAGGACTATCGTTGATATCTTGTGAAAAGTGGAGCACCGGTAAATCCAGTTCTTACACTATGTAAATTAAAAACTGTATTAATATAGATTAACCCTTGAGCCTATTTGGCAAGGGCTTATTCGGCCACAAATTAACTTGAAAGAGTAGTTTAAAAGCCGAAAGCATACCATGATGTTGTAAACCAATCTGATGGGTCACACACTGTCGTTGATCTGTATTTTCTGATCATTGATGTATTTACTACACTGTTTCTTTTCTTTTATTCATAGGAATAAACAATATTTACAAACAATAATAAATTGTTGATGATGATGCTAATGTATTGAAATATATTCAATTGCTTATCATGTCATGGATACTACGTTCATTAAAGATCTAAAAATCATGAAATAAGTAAGTGTTGAAAAGTTAAATAATCTTACTTCAATTTTAAATGATAAATCAAAATAACAAAATAAAAATGATGGAAAGTGGAAGTTGTGAATTAAAGGTACCCTTAGCCTACCTGGAAGGGGTAGAATGTGAACCATACCAATAATTGCAGGTCGACCCTTTCGGCCAAACACAGTCTGAAATCGCTGGAATGACCTTCCAATGAGATCCATCTTGGTCACAACAATATTTCTTTCTTTGTAGTTTCGTCACTCCTCTGAAACAAACATAAATTCTCACAAAGGAACACTCGGAGTTAAGAGTGGATACCTCCGAACGAAAACTTGAGACAAAATATTTCGCGATGAATTGAGAGGTGATTTTCATTTAATTAAATGGGAGGCTGTTTGATGTCCTGGGAATGACATTAAACTACAACGGGTGATAAGGCTCTACTCCGGGAGTTCCAGGGTTTTTGGGAGAGTGGAGCACAGAAGACATCGGAACTATATTAGCTCGTGAGCTGTGAATTGATTTAACTTGTTATGGGATGAAGATCCGCATTATATCAGCCTATGCACCCACAGAAAAAGGAACTGAAAACCAAAATGAGATCAGATTTCGTACTAAAGGTTGATGAATTATGCCAGGTCATAAAATGTGTATCAACAGGAGTTAATGACTGTGAAACACTTGTTAACATTCTTGAAGGGGCTCCTGTAAAGACACTCCCGAGTATAATAAGCTCAACAGAAGCTATGCTATGGGCGAATGATAAAGAGCTTGTGAAATTGAGAAACAATCGTGGCAATATTGATAGACACACTCGACCAGAGGAGTTCAAAGCCATTACAAAGAAGATTCGCAAACTATTTCACCAACTACAAAACCAACGTAAAAATGTGGACCGTTAAACTCTGGGAAGCTCATGAAGCAAGGAATGTTGAAAAGCTGTATCGACTGAGCACAACATCTTGTACAAATAAGAAGCCTGCTCAGAAGACATGTCCAGGATTACAAACTAATTTTTAAATCCATTTCACTCATCCAGATCCTTCGAGCGAACCACCAATCGAAATATCACACCCACCCGAAATTATCAAACGCCTGACAGAGAGCGGCAAAGCAGGCGAAGAAGAATTAAAAGAGATTAATCTATTAACAAATAATCCACCAGGATGTTACGAAATAAAGAAAAATATTATAAAGCTGAAAAACAAGAAGACTTCAGCTGATATACCTGCAGAATTCATCAAGGCAGCTGTGGTAAGCGACTCATGTATTACAGCTATTGAGTCAACGTTTCGCGAAGTTTGGGAAGAGACAGTTTTACCAGAGTTGTGGAGGAATAGAACGATCGTTCCCTTATACAAGAACAAGGGAAAGAGAAAGGACAACAAAAATTACAGAGGGCGGAGTATTGGAAGCACTTTTCTAAAATAAGCAATGACAATCATCCTTGAAAGATTGAGACCCTGGTACAACAAAAAATTACTTCCAAACCAAAACGGATTTCGACAGTATTTCAGTTGTCCTAATGCAATTTTCTCCGTGAAATCAATACAAAATATATCATTCAGGTTAAGTAAAGAAGTGTAAATACTTTTTTTAGACTTGACATCAGCTTATGATTGGTGTGTTCGAAAATGGTTGTTCTATTCAATATTTAATAGAATTGATCCATTAAATATCGAACTGATGCAATGTCTTAAAATAATGGAATGACTATATAAGAAAACAGAATATGTGTCAAAAGGTGAAACTGATTATTTTGATACGACATCCGGTGTGAGGCAAGGTGGCTCAGAGTCACCGTGTTTACTTATCTATTCTTGGATTACATAATGCGTAATTATAACCAACGTGCAAAAGAACGGGAACTTCAGCTGGGTACATCTTTCAAATTCCGCATTAACGATCAAGCAAAGAAGAGAAATGATCAAATCCCATACAGAGCCTGTGTGAGGAATGTATGCCTCGGTTATGCAGATGATCTAGCACTCATAAGAGATACACTAAAAAAATCACTGTGGGCTTCAAATATACTAAATGATCTTTTAAAGAGATTTGGTCTTGTCATTGGTGCAGAAAGGACGAAGACTATAATCCTAAATTTCAAAGGTAAAAAGGAGAAATATCCTAAACAGCTGATCATCATTGACAAAAAACCCATCGCAGATGTTACTGAATTGGTATATCTTGGAGCCCTCATCACATACAATGAACTCGGCACATCAGAAAAAGAACTGGATAGGAGAATCGGATTTGCCAACAGTAACTTTTCTGAGCTCAAGAAAATCCTCTGTAACTATCGTCTAAAACTTGAGATCAGAATGAAATTTTACAATACATATGTCCGAAGTAGGTTGTGTTACTGCTGTGACACCTGTACACTGACCCAAACACAGTATGCCAAGATTCAAAGAGCACATGTTCAATTTTTGATACTTATGGTTTGTGGCGGAATGGCAAGAATGTAATTAAAAAAGGAGATCGAGTTAAAGAAAAGTGAGAATGATTTGGAGAGAATAAACTGGGCTTGAAAGTAAACCAATGAGAAGACACTGAAAATAACAAAATCAGTTTCAATGACCTATAGAAAAACAAACAAAAGTATAAGCATAATGTCAGAGTAATGGCGCTATTAGTTGTCTTTTCTGTCGTCCATAATGTCCATTAATAAACACAAGAATGCATATGAATAACCAAACTAAGTTAAAGACAATAAATGTCAATACGACCAACAATCACAATGTCCACATCCAACAACAAGTCCAGCAAAAAGAACAAGTCCCAAACGAAACAACTGCCTATACGTCTGCTAGCGACTATGACAAATCTAACGACACTCGACAGTGCAACGAAAGTCATACAAAGTCTGATGTTAATTGGTATTCTCCACTGTAGGCCCATGCGGGTGGCTGTGTTGTAAGGGAAGATCGATGGTGGGGAGTTGGTTTGAGCTGTGGTACAATGTTTTCTTGCTTTAATGCTGGTGCAATGTTATCTGCTATTGGAGGAGCGGCAGGCTTAACAATACCAACAAGAGTTGATATGTCTGCAGTGTTGACTTGGGATACATCTATGGTTAACACAAGCTGGTCTTGTGGTTTCGGAATGGTGAGGACATCTAGTAATTTAAATGAAGCTCGTACCTGGTGAAAATGGGAGTGTAATTTTTCTGCCAAAGAAGAGCATTCGATCGTTGAAGCCCCTTAATAGCATCTTTTAATGGTGACGTAATTAAAGCGTAACGTGGTATTCAAAGAGATATGGGCTTAAAAGTACCCATAATGATCTCATGGAAGTGCACATTTTTGGCGGAGAAGCAACCGCCAAAGCTGAGTTTGTGAGCACATGGTGTTAAAGTTTCTGCTGTTCAGCACTAACCAAGAATTACAGTACTGCACGGACAAATGATGGTCTTTAAGGACAAAAGAGTTAAGTTTTTATCTTTCTTTTGCTTAAAAATGTAAGACCAGTTCTCCAGCAGCTCGAGGATGTTATTTGCACCAACATAAAAATTGTCAGCAATCATTACAACCTTCCTGAAGAAACTCTCCCTTGACTGTAGATAACAAGTCTTTGAGGTACTCTGATGACCCGGGGATGCCTATTGCAGACAGGGGTTTACTTTGATGTCCTTGAAGAGTGTTGTCGTTGCTAAATATGGTATCAAAGATTTGTGCATGCCTATCTGGTAAAAACTTTCCTTAAAATCGGACTTTATTAGATATTTAAACGAAGATACTTTACGGAGTACATCATGGCAGGATATGCTAGTAGTAGGAAGCAAACGAGTGTACTGACAAAGACTGTTGAATGTAGTAACAAGGAGGAGTCTTCGAGTAGGTATTTTGATGAGACAACTAGACGAAACAAATTTCACATGTACGCCTTGAGCCTCTGGTTTAGATAAAGGACTAATCTCAAGAGAGCTTCAATCTGTAATTATTGCGTGTTTCTATCGTTATATAATGGTAAATTGCCTTTCTTAGCATGAAGCTCTACTGGCCCCAGGTTAATATTAGCACAAATGTCCCCGCTACTGTTATTGAAACATCCTATTTTGCTCCTGAATACTGAATCAAAACTGTTTTCATCTGAAAATAGCTGCCTTTCTTTAACGGTTAGCTGGCCATCTGGGTCGATCACTACAGAGCTAGAATGATTACTAAACAGCAGAACAGCTGGCTTCGTAACCGGTGGTGCCATTGACACACTACGGTTAAACAAATCTGAAGGCATGATGGAACTTCAAATCTCTGCAGTATGCTGGAATTTACTAATCCAGACTACCTCACTTGTTAGGTTAGAAATGTAAACTGAACCTTCTTTGACACGCAAAGTGGTAGGAAATTATTAATTATCATCAAGGGGAGATGTCCGACGAGGGTCTATGGCGACCTCATCATTGAGCAATTTCAACTAGCCAGAGAAAGCTTCCATAAACTCACCAGGCATTAAAACGTTTGGTGAATCATTTCTTAGGAAGAGCGATTCGGCATACCAAATTTGGTGAATATTTGGATGATCTTTCAAGCCGTTTGTTATCTTCATCTCATTTATTAATGTCAGAGTAATAGCGCAGTTTGGGAGATTTGATTTGCCAAAACTAATTATGATTAATTAGTCTTTCTTCAATGTTGTATTAAGCTATGGTAAATTGTTATTTTTTTAATTTCATTTAACCATTTGACTCTCGGAAGCAACGTCTAGTAAAACACATAAAACATGAATGTTAGCCATGAACGTCTACGTATTCTTTCTTATTTCAACGTGTTCTAGTTGTTTAAAAACACCAGCCATTTAATGTAAGCTAATGATAAGAGAGATCTTTATTACTTAATGTCCATCCTCAACGACAGGTAAGAAAGTGATAAGATAATTTATGTAGGAAATTGTGAACACAATACCTTAATTTAGGCAATTTATAACAAAAAATTTTTCATTTTAGTTTTTTTCATACATTCTCTTTATAGCTTTTAAGCTAGGTATTTCACATTTTTTGTTCTCTCAATCATTATCATACTTATTTAACCAGAATTCACACTACATCACAGCATAGTCGTAGGCAATCAGCATCAGTACTACCAACATCATCATCATTATTAGTTTTCTTAATTTTGTTTTTGAATTGTTATAAGAATTTTTTTCACTTATTTGGTAGTCAGTTGAAATTTCAATACATAAAATAACAGCAAAAAACAGAATTGACTTTGTTATACTCCATTTTCTTACCATATTAAATGGTAAAGCATTTTTAAATGTCAGATTAGTTTTAGCATATCCAAATTAGATATTCACTTCAAGCACTCTGTTCAAGCAAGGCTGATACTGAAATAAAAATTTTGACCAAGGGAAGTATTATGATAAAAGCTGACTCTTACCCAAATACAGACTACGACACAAACCCTAACGAAGAAAAATATATGCAAGGTATGGTCCTCTGTGAACAAATACAGCAAGGGTTAGGGATTAAAATATTACTGGCTCTCTGTACTCTAAATAATATAATTTGTTTCATTTGGTTAAGGCACGGGTTTTGTATTATAGGGAAAAATAGAATAAATTGAATCATGTAGAAGTTTACTGTATTAATTATGAATAAACAAGATAATAACCACAAAGGATGAATTAGCTATTGTGTATTAATACTGAATATTCCTACTTGCACTGCATTTAATCTCCTGAGACCTTTTCTCATTGATTTACAAATTAATATGTCTTTTTAGATTACAAATTAGACTGGGTATTAGAATCTGTGACCTTTGCAACAGAGGTATTGTGGGGTGCCACCCACTTATTATTGCAGGATTTGACGATACCAGCTAAACTTCAAGATTTCTGGGATGCAGGTTTCATTTTTTGTAGTTTGAAATTTTTGAAAAATGCCATTTTGGAAGGTTTCTCTAGATGGGAATTATTTTAGTGGAGTTGGAAATACCTCTATCATTTTTCTAGGTTCATTAAAAACTTGCATAATTTTTCCAAAAGAAAATTTATAAAAAAACATTGGTTAGAAGTTCAGAGTTATAGGGGTTTGACAATAATTCTGTCATTTTGCGGTTTGAAATTTGAGGCTTGTCGTTCTGGGTGTTTTTTTGCAGCTTTGCTAATAATGTATTACTAAAGTGTTTCTGCTAGAAGCTTTAGAGTAAATTATGTGACAGGTAGTGTAAATATAGAGTTTTTCTTTTGGATAACTGCTTTCAGTTAAATAGAACTGTAAAAACTAAAAATAACAACTTATTATTTAGTTGAAGGGTACAATTTCCAACTGCCTTTTCACATCTGAAATGTGAAGATAAAGTAAGACTGTACATCTTTACATTATAACTGAGTAATAAACTAAGACAAGGAGACAAATAAAGCACTCCAGTAGAACATCTCATAAACCTATATATGTTATACCAATAATAAAAAATGGATTCCATTTCTATATTTACAAACGTTTTTGCAACTAGATGTATAAATGCATGGTCATGCTACTTAAATTTGTATTGTACTCATTTGATATTTTCCTCCCTGTTATTATTAACTCTAGCCTTGTCATATACTTTCGTTAATCTATTTTAAAGATGTCTGGAATGTCAGTAACATATGTTTGTATTAATTTTTATTTTTACAGTTCCACTGAGGTTACCAGTGATTTAAATTCTTGCTCTCATGAACAGTTTATGGCAGAGGACAATTTTCTTCCCCTTTATGGACATGTGAGATACCAAATTTAGATCTTGTACAGTATTTTAGTGGGGAATGGGGTTAACTGTAAAATCATTTTTTTCACCAATCAACATCTCCTGACTTAGTCCTTAATGAATGGTATAAAAAGTCTATTTTGTCAGTGAATTTGTCTCAATTTTTGCCTTTGCATGCCATTACTTATCTAATGTTTAAGTTGGTTTGCAGAGATTTGAATCATTATCCATTTTGTTTGTTTGTTCAACTGTTGATAGAAGCCAAAGAGGCCCTTAAGGAAATCGAGACAAAACATAGATTCACAAAATAAATGGGAGATATGTATGGAGACTTTTTCCGAGTAAGGAAACTTTTTATTGTAATAAGCCATTAATATTGGGGCTGGTATTTGAGAGTTGTTTGTACTGGGTGGTAAAAGAATGCAGTTTCAGTTTTTAGAAGCTTCAATCATATAAAGGAAATTGAAGGAGTCACTGGTGGTCTTATGACAGCTGCAGCTGTCTTGGAGAGGCAGTTTGGCAAATGTTATAGAATAATGAAGGTCTGTGTAAGGGGTTTTTAGGAAAAAAGCATAGAGAACTATGCACAGACAATGCGAGGTTTTGTATGACACCTTGTTAGAGCTTGATACCTAGACAGAAATCAAAATGTCTTCCTTCAAGAATGTTGTTGAAACGCTGCCTGTTATACAGAAAGCTAAATGGTTTAATGGAATTGCTTAAAGAAGATCGGAGAAGTGACTTCCAGTTTTAGGTCAACACCCAGTTCATGAAAAAAGAGCAGGTGCCATGAAGGCTCCACTTTGTCAAATAGGAATGTTACTTGTGGGTTATTATCATATTGGGACAGTGGTCAAGATTTATCTGCAGCAGAGTTTAAAACAACGCCTCTGCCCTTGCATTTGGTACATAATACTGAAAGAAGCCTGACCAAAAATCAGTTTAGAGAAGCCATCAGTAGCCTCATAATTTCTGTTGATACCATTCTTGCCACAACTTAAAGACTGTATTTCAAAATATAGCAAAGGTAGAAGTTGGGTACAAGCCCGTACTTCACCTTGCCTTATCAACATTTTTTACTTATGCTGAAGGAATAATTATCTATATACCTCAACTATTAGATTACACTGGTCAACACGATTTCTTTGGCAAAGGGTTTTTAAACAAGTTCTTACTAAATTTGGGCTGCTAATAAGGAATATTAACTCAGTCTTTGTCTATCACATCAGGATTTCGAGCTATGAAATATTCCAACGTTTGATGAAAATTACTCATCAACCTATAGCTACATTGAAGGTTTCATAATAAAAACGTGATTTTTTGTACTACATTTTGTATATTAATAATCAAGGAATAACAAATATTACAAAGTTGATGTACAGCAATCCAAGTAAAATGACAGAAAAAAATATAAAATATAAAAATTCATATATATATATATATATATATATTCCAAGCATTTGAAACATTGCAGATCCCTGATATTGCTGCAAGTGCTCAGATTTCAGCACTTTTGAGCACCGCATCAATCTTGCGCCGTGTTCTGCGCCTCTGAGGTCCTGGTCCGGACTTGAGACGTAGACATACTTATCCTAGGTTACCTAGTGACGCAGTAGCGTAAAAAATATATATATGGAACACAGATCAATATCAAATAGCAGTTATCTGAACTTTCGTTTCTTGGCTGATCTCTGATGTATAGCTTCTGAGTTGTCTCTCATCAAGCTCCAGCAACAAGCCGCCATCATGTGTGAGTCCCACCAGCCTTGATGCCGTTTTTCCATTGTTTTAATGTCCTTATGAAAACGCTCCCCTTGTTTCTCACTCACATCCCCAAGATTCTCCAAAAAATTGTCCAAGTGTTTGTGGAAATAGTAGATCTTGACACTCATTCTACATTCAAGATCTCGCAGGCTCATTAGTAGTTCTTCTATAATCTCTTCATAGTTATCTGCTTTCTCATTCCCTAGAAAATTCTGCACCACATTACAAAATGCGTTCCAAGCTCTTCCTTCGGCCTCATTCATGGATGTGATAAAGTTTGGATCTCTCATAAGTCTTTTAATTTGGGGTCCATCAAATATACCAGCCTTTCTTCTCTTCGCTAAGATCAGGAAAAGTTGAACATATATATCTGAAACATTCATCATTGTGATCAAGAGCTTTGACGAACTGTTTCATCAATCCAAGTTTTATGTGCAAGGGAGGAAAGACAATGTTCTTCCTATCCACTAGAGGATCATTGATGACATTCTTATCGCAAGATGCCAAACGTTGTCGCCGAGGACATTCATTCTTCACCCAATGCTCTGCTATAGCTCTACTATCCCAGTAACACAGGAAACAGGGGTATTTTGTGTACCCTCCTTGCTGACCTAAAAGAAAGTTAACAATTTTCAAACCCAAACAAATTACCAACTCATGAACATGATATTGCAACCTCTCTAGAACAATCTTGATGTTATTATATTCTTCCTGAAGTTTTACAGAATGATGATCTATTGGTACCGAGCCATACTTATTTGCATTGTGTAACAGAACACATTTCAAACTTCTGTTGGAACTGCCAATAAAAATCCTTCAATCCCTTGAATCATAAGTTGGAAGTCCCATAAAGAGAAGTAACCCTTCTACATCAGTACAATAGACAAGCTGGTCATCTGAATGGACGAACTTCCGCAGTTCTGCTTCCCTGTTGCGATAAAATGAGACACTTGTGCCGGGTTTCAACATTCGATTCTCTTGCAGTCTTGAAGCCAACAGTTCACCAGACGCTTTTGGTAGATAAAGATCTCTAACCAAATCATTCAAAGCCTGCTGAGTTAAAAGAATTGGTTTGTCACTATCTTCATCACAGGGCTGAAAAATATCTGTAGTGTCTTCTTCATCATTAGAAGAAGGTGAGCAGAGATCTGCGTCATCAATTTTTGGAAGCTCAGTAAATATTGGTGCAGGTATTTCTTCACTATGGGTAAATGGTCGAATAGCTGAAGGGATACTTGGGTACTGCAAATATTGCCTGTTTTTCATATTGAAACCTTTTACATTGACAAGGTAGAAATAGCAATCATCTAAATGATTCCTTGGTTTTCTCCAAACCATAGGCACTCCAAACTTGAGTTTTGCCTTTTTTTCTTGAGACCATGATCTCAGCGTCTCAGCACAGGTTTGCACACTTTGTGAGGAGCTCAATGCTTGTCTTGGTCTCCAAGTGGTACTTTGAAGTAAGCCAAATACACACTCTTAACTAAGTAATAAATAAATAAATTTTGTGATAAAATCAATAGAAAAAACACTACTTGCAAACGAGTGTTGTGAAAGTTGAAACCTGTTTGTTTACTTTCGTATCATAAAAAATGGTTATGTTATGCATGTTCTAAGAAAACAAAAATTTTATTCAGTTTATTGGGAGACTAAATGAAAAGTAAATTTACCAAAATAAACCATATAATCTGGTCTTTTCTTGCTACACTATTTGATAGGATATTATTTTCTTAAAAATTCATGAAAAAATATAAATATGTATAGCGCACAAACTTGATGTGATGGAGAAAATCTAAGATCAGATTTGAATTCAGCATCCTCAATTAGTCTAAAACTGTTCTTAAATTACATGCTAGAGAAAAAAAAATTCTTTGTTTACCAGCGTTATCAGATATCCCTGTAGACTTAAAGGTAATAATACAAAACCCTTTCTTAATGCAACACCAAATTATTGGCTCAGCTCGAAGACTATTTAGGTCTGAACATTGGATATGTGAAAAAGAATGGGACTTTTGCGCTACAAAATGAAGTATTAAAATATATCACTTCTACAACAATGCACAATTGCACAAAGGAACACTTCCGAACTTCAAGCAGGAGACCGCTTTATTTGTGATTGACATTTCTATTCTTTCTCTTGCCTGCAAAGTAGGACGAGTTCTTTCAGTAATTAAAGGTTGTAATTCAATACAGCAACAATTAAGTTGATGTTAATTACAAGGCCCCATTATTTGGAAAATGTTATATAAGTGATTTTGCTTGTGTAATGGACGATTTATTTAAATTTATGTTAAGACCATGGAATCCTAAATAATAACATGTTAATATAAATATAAATATAAATATAAATATAAATATAAATATAAATATAAATATAAATATAAATATAAATATAAATATAAATATAAATATAAATATAAATATAAATATAAATATAAATATAAATATAAATATAAATATAAATATAAATATAAATATAAATATAAATATAAATATAAATATAAATATAAATATAAATATAAATATAAATATAAATATAAATATAAATATAAATATAAATATAAATATAAATATAAATATAAATATAAATATTAGCCAAGGGTTTCAACAAATGAAACCCTTGACAACCTATCTTGCGGCTAAGAAATTGGTAATGATTCACTTACGAAATTCATAATAAAGTGGGTGTACCCAATGCCAGTTTTGTGAGCAAGCCAAGCTAAATAAAAATCTGTCACTTTGGCTCCTTGATTTCGTCATCAAACAGCCTATTTTATAGTGTCGTCATAAATGGGAATAATATAAGGAGCCGTAGCTTAATAGTTTGTGTAGTTGCAGCGTAACGAAGAGGTTCTGGGGTCGATTCCCCCTGTCGATGAAAAGACTTTGGAACTTTAGGAAAAAGCCATTGGTTGGCGTCAGAAACAGCATCCATCCAAGAAATTTCTCATTGTCAAATCCAAGTCCTTCTGTCTGAGCCGCAGTTACTGGGGAAAATGACTTTAAAAGCGGGGAAAAAAAGGAACCAAGATCTTTGATCGCTAAAAATATTTTCGTCTTAAGTTTCATTGGGACCTTGTTTTCATCCAAGGTGTTTCCAGCCAATATAAAATTAGGGGGCACCATTAATTTGACCATATAAATATTTCTGCAACAGTAACACATGGCTTAAAGGCAACAAAGTCAATCGCAGATTAACAACAGATTATAAACCATTAGATCTTATAGTCTATTTGCTTGAAAAGAAGAGTCTGTCTCTGCGGCATGTTTTCCATTATATCAGAATTTTCTTTTCCCCTTCGTTTTGAAGAAACCAATTATCCATATTCTTTGACCATGGAGGTAATTTTCTAGCGCTTGTGGGTAATATCATTTATTGCTTTTAGGTTGTACGTGTAAATTTTGAATATTCTGCTTTATTATATATATATATATTTATATATATATATATTCCAGTATCGACGTAAATACGAGCAATCGACATCTCTCAATAATATAGGAATATTAGAGCTATCATATGGTGAACGACAAAAAAAATCAACAAAAACTACTTTAGAACTGTCAGTTTTATGTTTTCACAATCGTCAGCTAAACAAAATGAATATATTTCTCTAGCGTATCTAGTAATAAATGTGTCCAAGGGTATTGACAACTCTCAGAGAGAGTTTTGTTAGTGAAGCTGGAAGGAAAACCGTTCAACATATCAATCATTGTGGTATATGCACCAACATCAGACAGTGAGGAAGCAGAAATTGAAGAGTTTTACGGGCAATTGGACAAAGCTCGATCGCAGTGCAAATCACAAGAAGTAATACTGATAATGGGGGATCTAAATGGAAAAGTAGGACAAGTCGAAGAAGGAAAAATAAAAGGAAAACAAGGTCTTGGTGAACAAAACGACAGGGGAGAGAGATTTGTTCAATGTCGCACTTCGAACGAACAAATTATCACTAACACATGGTTCGAAGAACACCCAAGAAGACTATGGACTTAGAGAAGCCCAGGAGGGGAAACGAAGAATCTAATAGACTACATAACCATCAATAAACGTTTCAGAAATGCAGTCCAACATTGCAAGACNACGGGCAATTGGACAAAGCTCGATCGCAGTGCAAATCACAAGAAGTAATACTGATAATGGGGGATCTAAATGGAAAAGTAGGACAAGTCGAAGAAGGAAAAATAAAAGGAAAACAAGGTCTTGGTGAACAAAACGACAGGGGAGAGAGATTTGTTCAATGTCGCACTTCGAACGAACAAATTATCACTAACACATGGTTCGAAGAACACCCAAGAAGACTATGGACTTAGAGAAGCCCAGGAGGGGAAACGAAGAATCTAATAGACTACATAACCATCAATAAACGTTTCAGAAATGCAGTCCAACATTGCAAGACATACCCTAGTGCAGACTGCGGAAGTGACCATCTACCTGTCGTGAACTGTTCAAAGACAACAGGGGAGACAAACCAGCCATAAATAAGAACATTGATGGCCCTAAAATTCTGAAATCTGAAGTAAAAGTCAGCACTAAAGAAAATGAAAAAGAATAAAGCTGTTGGACCCGACGAGAATGTTACGGAAATGCTGACATCTCCAGAAGACCTTGGCATAGAAAAACTAACTGATCTGATAAACGAAGTCTACGACAGTGGAGATATCCCTGAAGATCTAAGTAAATCCATCTTCATCGCACTACCTAAAAAGCCAGGTGCAACAGCTTGGGGATTACATCGTACAATAAGTCTGATGAGTCACGTGATCAAACTGATTCTGAAAATCCTCATGAACAGAGCTCGAAGAAAGATCAGAAGGGAAATTGGGAAGGAACAATGTGACTTTATGGAAGATACGGGTACCAGAAACGCCATCTCCATGATTCGAATGTTGGCTGAAAGAGCAATAGAGATGGAGAAGGATCTTTACCTCTGTTTCAAAGACTATACGAAGGCATTCGACAAGGTCCAACATGAGAAACTGTTTTAAGACCTCATAGCATTAGATCTAGATGGCAAAGATCTTCGCTTCATCCGCAACCTTTATTGGGAACAAACTGCTTGTATACGTGTGGATAATGAACTGAGTCAATACGTCAAGATCACGAGAGGTGTAAGACAGGGCTGTGTGTCCTCTCCGGACCTGTTTAACCTATATGGAGAAAAGATCTTCAGAGAACTGGAAGGCTTGGATAGGATTAGTGTTGGTGGTCACAATCTGAAAAACCTGAGATTCGCAGATGACTCTACGTTAGTTGCAAACTCTCAGCAAGGACTGCAGGACCTCTTGAACAAAGTAGTGGATGAAAGCAAGAAGAAAGGACTCGAAATAAATTGCAAAAAGACGGTGTGTATGGTTGTAAGCAAGAAACACAGTCCAAGATGCAGATTACTCATTAGGAGGGACCAAATCCAGCAGGTGGACCAGTTTAATTACTTGGGAACCTACATCACCCAGAATTATATATATGACGTTGAAATAAAGCGGAGAATTGGATTAGCAAAGGATGCCTTCCATCGACTAGGAAAAATGTTGAAACATCAGAAAATGTCAATGTCCACAAGAATGAGAGTACTGCCGTGCTACGTAACATCTACCCTGCTGTATGGATGTGAATGCTGGACAATATCAGTCGGAATGGAAAAAAAATTGGAAGTCGCTGAAATGTGGTTGTTGAGAAGGATGTTAGGAATATCATGGACTGATCATAAAGCAAACGGTGAAGGTTTACAAAGAGCAGGAACAGAAAAGAACCTGTTGAGGACAGTCCGAAGAAGGCAGATAGAATTCTTGGGACACGTCATGAGGAAGGAGGGTCTTGGAGAACTTGGTACTGACTGGACGTATAAAAGGAACCAGAGACAGAGGGCAGCAGCAAAGAACATTTTTGGGAAATTTGAGGGACTATGTGGCAAGAAACTAGAGGAATGCAATACAAACAAGTGAAATTTAACATCTGACAAGGAACAGGGTTAGTTGGAACATCATGATAGCCAACGTCTACAGACAAGGCACTTAAAAGAAGAATAATCTAGTTATAACTAGAACAAATTACAAATGATATCAAATTACCCTCATGAGATTGACATAATTGGTATAATTGAACATGCAGTAATAAAAAGATTTTTAATTGCTTTATCACACCTAGTCCTTTGATTTGCTTTTGATGAGCTAACAGGAATTTATTTGTGTCTACATTTTGCAATGAGTTCACTACGCTTGTTCAACAGTTTCTTTTTGTTAGCGTAATTAAGGATCTCGAACTTTTTTTGCAAACAAAGGTTGCACTTTTTCGATTTGTCTGTATAGGGTTGCGCGTGAGTGATTACCTACCATTTCATGGTGGGGATGATGTTATTTTCTTTCAGGTCCATTACGTACGATGAAAGGGTTGTGCTGTTTCTGTATTTCTTATTACTTAGTGATTGCTTATGTCCGTTATATCTTGTCTTGAAATATTTTTCGGTCAACCCAATATAAACTTTCTTCTGGACTTCCTGCGCAGTAACTTCGCATTTATATATGACTGATTTTTCTCTACAGTCACCGTCCAAAGGGCATTCATCTTTTTTCTTGCAGTTACATGGTAACTTTCTCTGATAGATTAGGCGATGCTGTCTTTTTATTGTTGGAGATAATGATTTTACCAACACTATCAGTGCAGCTGTAGCTCACTGTCGCGTTGTTGCGATTGAAAAACTTTATCAATCAAAGTTAATATTTAAGTGTTGGTAAAGGAATATTTTTCAAAGAGTAGTTAAGATTGATCTTTTCCATTGACAGTATAACAATCAAGAGTGCTCAAGAATTTGCTCAACAATAAATCTGCTCCAGAAATTGTGTGTGAAGTCTTTGAGGTAACTGTTCAAAAGTGACTTTTGCAATGTTGTTTTGAGCTACACTTTCATCGTCTTCTGTTTTCTATTTTTGGGGCAGCCAAAAACAGCTCCTTGTTAATTACTCCTTGACAGCTATGAATCAATATCTGATAGATATCTGATAAATAGCAGTTTTAAGCTTGAATGGCAAGTTCTCAATGTTTGACTTCAAACAGTGCCATTTTCTATTTCACTATGCCCTAAGTACGAAGTTCTTCAAAAGTATAAGAGCATCGAGGTGTTAGTAGATAATATGGTGTTAGAGATTACCTTTTAATAACAGACAGCCTCACCAATAAACTTGGAAACTTGCATAACAGGTATCAAATTGAAACAGAACTTCTGACGTTGTGCTAACAAAAATTAGGTTTTTGTATGAAAGACCTCTATACTTGGTATTATAGCGTTGGAAATGCACGAAAAACACCTACTATGTATCAACAAAAAATATTTATTTGCCTGCAGCTTTCTTAATATCACTACGCTCAGCATTACATCTATTTCATGGCGCCACATGGTTGGAACAAATATCAGAATAAGTTTCCCCTGCCCAAAGAAACAAAATATTGATCCCAAACCTGTTTTAAACAATGCAGTACTTATTTACCAGTAATACTGGTTAGGAATAAAAACAAAATATCTATTACTACCAATGCAACAAAAATTAAGAATGACTTGTGCAGATCTACCCTTCCCGCTGCTTGAACTCTTTAGCAGCCTCAAAGAGAAACCTTAGAAAAGATCATGGCTCTTAAAGAATTGAAAAGTTTATAGAATTCAAAAGACCGGTGTATCTCACTTCTTATACTTTATTAAAGTACTTTATACATTAAAGCTACCTAGCGTATAAAAGTTTTTTAACGCGCTAGAATCGATAAAAGAAATAAATACCAGTAAAAACTGCTTGCCTGTCTGTGGTGAAGAAAAAATGCTACTATCACAGACTGTACGTCAAAGGCTAACTTATTTTGTTCATGCGATGAGACGAGGTTGTTTAGAAAAGATGTTTGAAGAAATGATGGAGGAAAGAGAGACAAAGCAAATTAAAAGTGGAACACAGACTTTAAACGTTACACCGATCTCTATTTCGGAAGTATATACAACCCTGCTCTTGATGGAGACAAATGGCGTAGAATTGTAAATACAGCTGCCAATCTCGTGGCCATCTAACTCAAAGAAGAAGAAAGCAAAAAGATGTACTTTTAACTATATATTTCCGTAATGTAATTGGCGGGATGTTATTTCAATCTGAAAATGAATGAACATCTGCATTCTCAATTATTAGCATTTGCTTTCTAGTCTCAACTACAGTAATCATATTTCTTCCGGAAATTATCTTGTCACAACCCAATATCTTTTATGGACTGACTTGCTAAATATACTGGAGAAGCCAGATTTCCTATCAACATATGAAATACATAATGCATTGCAACATATAAATTAAATCCAAATGTGAACGTCCGGTGTTTATGAATTTATCTAAATCAAACACAGGAAACACAGGTTATCTTCAAAAACGACAGAAAAGTAATTATGAACCATAAAATCGTACTTGATTGAGCAACCGTTGGTAGGAACAAAGTTGCGTTTACCATTGAGCGGATTACACCACGTAAAAAAAATCATCATTCTAGTAGTTTTATGCGGGCTAGAATATGTAAATTGAACTTTGGTTGCCTTTCAGAAACTGAAAACCAAGTAACGCTTCTTTTCTCTTATTTGATCAAACTCTTAAACACTGTCAGGACTTCAGATACAAGACAAATACTCAAATTATCGCCAATCAATTGTATCAGAAAAAGTAAAATATTTAGATTGTTCTGCCAACCAATACAAACACACTGTGGTGTCAGGAAGATCTGACTGGAAGTCGTGAGTAATGAAAAAGAAAAAAGAAGTCAGTAAGCTAATTGAAGTGGATTCAACACTAACAGCATGAACTGGTCCTTATGGAACTTTTCTGAAAGTTTTGCCAAAGATCGATTGCAAGAGTGGAAACTGTCTCATATTAGTCTGCATTTTGCAGGAGGAGAAGATGGCGAGGTTTGATGAATCACAGCAGTAGAATTACATTAATAACTCCGAAACAAGACTTCCTTTCAATCATCTAAATAATTTAAATTCAATCTTATTGTCACAAATCATAGCTCTCCTGTAAGTAAGCACGTCTACATCTACTGATCTCCCATTTTCTCACCTTAAAAACGGTGTCACGACATGACCTCTGCAGAGGATAGGTAAAGAAACTCGTGTTCACAAACAAGCTAATCTTCTAATTCCATAAAAGAAGAACAATATTTTGTTTGCATCTGCTCACAAGAAATTCATGCTTGGAAACAAAAATATAATACCACTAATGCACAGGATCCTCAGTAGAATCTCTATTGTGATACGTTTTCACTAATGACATAAATAAATATCACCCAGCCCTGTAATTAAAGAGCATTTTTTATGAAGTGACATTTGAAATTCCAGGTGAAGTATGCAGACCGAATTTGATTCTAGTACTACTATCCTTTTGCCCTTGATGCCATTCAAAACATTCCCCCCCAGGCAGGGATATGTGTGTATCTGTGATACGAATAACTTATACCGTATATACTATTAAAGACCACTTAGCATTTAACAATGTATCACACATATTCCAACTTTACAAATGTCATTTCACGGACTTTCCTCTTCATCGACAGCGACAAGCAAAGGTTGAGCGGGCTGGGCTGTAGGAAGCTTTGTAGCGATTTTCTTGAGGGGAATCCGCAATTTCGTTTGTTCTTTCTTCTGCTTAATTGACTTCGCTAGAATAATGATAGATCCCATCATGAAATATAATGATGTCGTCGAAATTTAGATTTTAAATCGTCAATGCACCGCAGGTGTTTCTTTCCAATACATCTCCAGTGCATACAAATTTCAATTTTACTCTTCAGCTGATAATCGTATATCTGTTTAAAATTAGAGTATCGAAAACCCTAAAGTTTAGTATTTAAATTATAAAATGTGCAGACCATACCCGCCAGTAAGAATAATCCTATCATTGATTAGTTTTATTTTACCTACGACGTCAATGTTAGACCCCGTCAGAAATTCATCGTCATTTGTATTGAACGTCACGAACAGACGCCTTTCGTATACAGGAAAAATTTATAGACTGCTTATTGTACGAAGTACCTATGAACGAAAAGAAAAGTAGTTCACTTATATGCATACGAGTATTATTTTCAACAGTAATGGACGAAGTATTCTAGAAAGACATACATCGAGCCTCCTAGCTGTGGGTGGAACACAGCGAAGGACTTGAATAATGGACGTAAAAGTACTGGACAAAAAAAGAATTAATTCTGTAACGGTTGACGAAAAAAATTGACGAAATTGTCTATGAAGCAGCATGTTGCAAACATTATTCCCTGTCACCAAATACTTGAGAGAGAGAGAGAGAGTGATGGTAAAATTCTTAGAAAAGAGAACAGCAAAGAGTACAGTCTACAGTTTAAGCAAAATTGCATCTGCTAGACAGTTCTTTGAATAATTTCTTATTACACTACCTATTTAACAGAGCATGAAATTTTTTATATTTATGAACTACTCGTTATCAATATACTGCATTACTTGTTGAAGTACTTGTTATCAATAGACTGTACTTCACTAATATCAATTCATACCCGTTTTCTTCTGTTACAACTTACCATGTTGTTTTCTGTTCTCAAATTATCTTTTTGTATCATTTCGGTATTCTTTCAAAGTCCAGCAGGGCTTTTATTAATTCTTACTTCAATTAGGGAAATTAGAATTGTTTTACTATATTTTAAACCGTATATTTTTGAGTTGCGTGATCACTAATTTAAGCAAGTCAGCCTTTAACTACATGAAGAATAATGCTAATACCTTATCGGGGGAAAAAATACCGGGGAAAAATTTTGTCACTTTTTCCCGACGAGTTTTTCAAATTCGTTATTTTTCCTCGACCAATTATTAACATTAAAAGGACTTTGGATATCACAAAGCAAGAAGTCTTTATTTAGTTAATATTAATATTACAACGAAGGTATAATATTACTAACAGCCAATCTAAAACAATTATGTCATGGTTATTTGCATCACCATTATCATTGTTTTTATCATTCACTTTAGTGTTTATATTAAAATCAGCATCCGAGTCACTCCCTTCTTCCTCACCATCTTCATCATTGTTATCTTCAACAAATCCAGTATAGTTCTAATCATAAAGGCTCGTCACAAACCGATTCATCAAATCTAGTGTTAATTTATCGTCGCACGTGAACGTAAGTTGTAGCGGTATTTCTAAGCGTCCTGACGGGATGGTATGGGCGACGTTCTATAAGTCAAAGACTTGACATGACCAATAACCTTACCGCCTTCGGTCTTGATAGAGAAGTGAACATGTCGTGATATTTCACGGGGGATATGACCTTCGGTTATGAAGCTGTCGAAGAATCGATTCTTAATTCTAATGGCACATGCATATGGATCGACTTCCAATGAGGCTTTTTTGTTTCCAGATCAAACTTGACAGGAAAAAGTACCAGAACGATCCTGGCTTTACACGTGCCTTCACACTAGAAGAGCTTGATGAAGGAATCAAATCCCTAAAACCGGGCAAAGCCATCGGTCTGGACAACATCGCAACAGAAGAGTTGATACATTTCGGCCCAAATGCCAGAAAGTGGCTCCTGCATCTGTTTAATAGCTGTCTTTCCAACCACGACTTCCCAAGATATGGAAAAAGGCACGTATCCTTGCCCTCCTGAAACCAGGTAACGACCCAGCGCAA
>RDPX01000064.1:450392-496240 GCA_003991215.1 Morbakka virulenta | reverse complement strand
AATCAACAATAAAACAGCTCAGTGTACAATATGGCAGCTAACAATACAAATGACCGCTGACAATAACAATAACTGGTTCGTAGTCCACAGGGAACCCGAAATCTATAAAATGCCCTATTCAATGTCAATTGAAGTGAAGATCGTCTATTATGACAACGAGAAAAGAAGGTTTCCAGACATAATGTGTAGAGATGACCAGAAGAATGAAGTATTCAATATAGCTAAGCAGATGATCAAGACTCATCAGGATATCATTGGAGAAAAGTGTATCAGGAATGATGATGGAGAACTTGCAAGAAGTGAACTTGAAAAGAAGAATGCCTGGAAGTGCTATTATGAGTGATTGTTGAACACAGAGTTTTCTTGGGACAGAGAAAATCTTGGAGAGGTAGAAACAGTATCTGGACCAGCCATTTTCATTGAGAAAGAAATGGTGAGGGAAGCTGTAAAGAAAATGAAGAAAGGCAAAGCAGCTGGTCCTTCAGGAATTGTGGCAGAGATGGTCAAAGCTGCAGGTGAAAGACAACTGAGTTTACTTTTACGTCTATAATACTGATTTTGTCGATCCTTTGTTAGCCTCTGATCATAACTGAATCATTCAAACCTCTGAAACAATGGCAATTAACTGAAAATGAAACTTTTACCAGCTTTGCCAACTGGCAGTCAAACATGTACCACCTTTCCCTTAACAATGACTTTGGTCAGTTTTTGGAGACACAATGGTCCAAGAAATCTGTACCGAACAGAGGTTTGGCTGCAGTTGGTGGGAAAACTTCAGTGCAGTGTAACATAGTTCTGGAATTTATGCTTGCACTGATTGCACAATTTGTGCCTTCCTTGTTACGAAATGATATTATCAAGAAAAGCACTAGTTTACACTGGATATGGCAATGCATAAGGAAGCACTTCTCTTTCTCCCAATCGGAAGTCAATTTCCTCAAGCTTTCCACCATTAAACGTGACAGCGACGAACATTATTAACCACCAATTCAGGTCTCATTCACAATGGTGAGCTCCCAGAAACAAATGAAGGAATGTCACCTACATTAGAATGCTAAGCTGTCTATGTGTGGCTAAATCTCATGAATGAATGCTCATGTTGCAAGGGTGTATGCACATGATTTACAAACAAAAACATTGATAGCGATTCAACCACAACTTGCAGATGCAATGGACTGCCTCATTGCAGAGTTATCTCTCCAGGAAGACATCTTCATCAACTACTCAAATTCACAATGCTTCACTCAACAAGGACAAGCATCATCCCGTGAACACTCATTTCCATCTAGACCATCCTCGTCAAATACAAAGTCCTGTATCCTGTGTAAATCTGCTGGTAGAAATCATCAAGGCCACAATATCTCTGGCTGTTGGTTCCTGTTGAAATTTGACAAACTGAACATTGCCAAGGGTCTTGCAGTAATTGTTGATGAAGAGATTCCCCAATCAGAAACATCTGCCCAGGAGACTGCTATGTATCAAGTTATCCCAGAATCAGATGTCCAGAAAGTACAATGTTACATTTCACCTTTTTCTATGCTTTCTGCCAACATAATCCTACACATATCATTATATATACAGGAGCTACTTCATCCCTTGTCTCATGCACCTTCCTCAAACATGCTGGTATTTCAATCATGCCAACCCAACATTCTGCTTGTTCCATCGATAAAACAGCCTTAAAGATTTGTGGGGAGGTTCACTTACAAATGAACTTTGGCTCATTGCCTCTCCTGATTGCTATATTAGTCATCAACACACTGGATTGTGACATCCTAGCCGGCGTACCATTCTGTGTTCAGAACAACGTTCACATTCATCTTAAAGACAAGATGATAAATATTGGCAAATCCAAGATCCCATATGGTTCCAAGCCTACACCAGTCTCTGACATCTTCCTCACTGAATCATTCATCCTACGCGTTAAATGGGATGTGGCCTGAGCGTGACATCTTAAGAGTAATTGGTGGCAGCATATGCATACCGAACAACTCCAATGTTCCAGTCACATTAACAAAATCTTAACATTTTGCACTAATCTGTCATGTAATGTCACCACTTGACATTAACATACCCAATCATCATTACAGCATTCCACCATCGAAGGCTCCTACCGTACCTCCTGATGGCCAATTTAATAAAACACACCTGCATCAATTCTGCACCATCCACCGAAAATATGACTCAGTATTTAATCCAGAAGTTGAGTGTGTCTCACCCAGTTCCCCTACAGCAAAACCCAATGGAGGCTACAGATTGGTAACTGCTTTTAATGTTCTGGGTCATTACACCAAAATTCTCCCAATAGTATCTGTGACTTGCAATGACGTCCTGCAAAAACTCTCTAGGTGGAAGTACTAAATCAAGTCAGACCTTACAAAAAGTTTCGTCCAAATCCCTGTTTCCAAAGCATCCATGAAATATCTTGGCACTGTTACACCCTTCAAGGGTTTATGGATATACACCAGATACACTATGAGAATGTCAGGTTCTTCAGAATATCTTCAAGAGCTTATGCATTGTATCTTCGGTGATTTTATTCAACAAGGTTTTGTCATTATCATGGCTGACAATATTAACGTCTGTGGCAACACCATCAAAGAACTGTTAGAAAACATGCTCTATCTTCTCTCCCAGAATAATCTGAACCTGTCTGCATCCAAAACTGTGATTTGCCCAATAGAAACCACCAGTTTGGGTTGGAAATGGAAGAATGGCACTCTCGCACTATGTGCCCACAAAGTCACCCCCTCTAGCCACTGTTCAACCACCAGCTACTTGCACCTCCATGAGATCATTCATTGATGCATTTAAGGCCCTCTCCAGATGCATCCCACGCTACCCATCTCTCATAGGTCCTTTGGAGGATGCCATCAAAGGGTTGCAAGGCCAACAGCAAGTTGATTGTGTTAGGTTTGTTGTCCTAAGCTATTTCTTAGTACACAGAGTTACGCTACAACAGATTGGACAGACCAACTTCATGCACAGTTTGCCAGATGCCAAGAAGAAGTTTGTTACCCCCACACAATTACCATTCCACAGGTAGATGATAAGCTCACTTTGACTGTTGATGCATCTCCAGTGAACCACAGATTGGGTGCCACTCTGTTCATCAATCGGGATGGTCATTGCCATATCAGTGGCTTTTTCAGTTTCAACCTAAACAGCATCAAATTGGATGGCTTCCATGTGAGCATGAAGCACTTGCCCTTTCGTCAGCCATACGAAACTTTGCTCCTTATATTCGTGACTCCAATCACTCTACACAAGTCCTCACTGACAGCAAGCCATGTGTGGAAGCATACCAGAAGATGTGCAAAGGACAGTTCTCCACTTCTAACAGGGTTTATACATTCCTATCCACACTGAGTGAATTCAATGTCACTGTTTGCCACATCAAAGGAACTTCAAACCAATCTAGTGATTACAGCTCGCAACACCCAAATCAATGCCCTTATCTTTCATGTCAAATATGCAAATTCGTCCAAGAAAGCATTGATTCTGTCGTGAACCACATGTCAGTTGCTGACATTCTTTCCAGTGCAGTCCATATGCCATTCCTGAACAACAATGCCTAGCACACTCTGCTCAACAAGAATGTCCTGCACTGCGTCGCACTTTGGCTCACCTCCAACAAGGCACTTGTCCTCCAAGAAAGGCCAGGCATGTCACTTATGTCAGGCAGTACGTACACATAACTTCAATCTCAACTAATGGATTACTTGTAGTCACAAAAAATGATCCATATATCCACAAACCTCAACTCATCATAGTTCCTGCTGCCTTGCTACCCGGACTACTAGCAGCTTTACATCTCCAGCTCAGCCATCCCATCAAAAGTCAGCTTAAGAAAGCATTCGATCGCTACTTTTATGCCTTGGATAGTGTTCAACACATTGAAGCAGCTCCATCACACTGTCACACATGCCAATCCTTAAAATGCCTGCTGCTCGAAGTGCATGCTCAACATTCCACCACACCACCACTCCACCCAGGACAGCAATTTTCCACTGATGTCTTGTATCATACCAAACAGAAAATCTTTGTTTCATGCGACATTTTCTCCAGCTACACTAATGCTACATTTATAGCAGAAGAACAAGCAGACAGTTTACGTTCCACAATTTTGTCCTTAACACACTTCCTACGATCAACAACCACTTTGATTCGTATTGACAGTGCAACCAGGCTCCAATCATTAAAAAATGACAAAATTTTGAACTCCCATCGTATTACACTGGACTTCAGCCACATTAAAAATAAAAACAGTAATGCCACAATTGATAAAGGGATTCAAGAGCTAGAACTTGAGCTTCTAAAAGTCGAGCGTACTGGCAGACCATTGACACAACTGATATTAGAAACTGCTCTGAATAATTTGAACTCTTGAATCTGAACACGAGGTTTGTCAGCTGAAGAAATTGTGCAATGCCGAGAGCAGTTGTCTGGCAGGGAGATAAACATCAATGACAAAGACCTAGCTAGTGCTCAAGATCATCTTTGAAAGCAGAATCATAACTCCATGCAATTTCCAAAGCCCATGGTGGAAAGCCTGCTACAAGCGCCAATGTCCAGGTTAGTGACTTGGTTTTCATTAAACATGAAGGCTCAAAGCATAAATCTTGTGAACAATACATAGTCATAAATGTTGAAGATACCACTGCTATTGTTCAGAAGTTCAATGATAGTACCTTTGCATCACGCAAGTACCACATACCTCTGATGTCAATATTCCCAGCACTGCCTCGTACCTTTTACCTGACGTTTCATGATTGGGATTTACATGATGATTCTGTATTTCCAGATGCCTTTAGCAATGACAAGCTACTCAAAGTTGACTCTCCAGCCAAACAGCTCGCAAAAGAAGAAAAAGAAGAAGTACCAGAAGTACTTGAACAAGAAAACAAACATCCAAAACAAACTGTTTGCACTCCTCACTATCTGGCTGACTATGAAGTTGATATTTAAAGGGTGACGTGCTAGTCACCTCTTCTCTTCTTTCGTTAATTTGTTTCATGGTTTATGGACAGGAAGTGATTGTGCCTGCAACTTTATCTTCTCTAGTTAATAGGAACTATTTCATTTTAGAATTTGATATTTAGGTTTTATATCTTTAATTCTCATGGTTTAGTGATGGAAGGCAATTACGCCACGTGATTTTATATTCCTGTTTACTATTGCGTCCACATTAAGAAGTTTGCTTTTGATATTTCATGGACATAGATAGCATTTGATTCTCATGACAAAGGTTTAATATATATATATATATATATATATATATATAAATATAAATGGCATCAATAGTTCCTCGTCCAGGCATAAAACCAAACTGCATGTCATCGATGTTTATTTCACTTCTAATTTGTTTTTCCATAACTCTTTCAATGCCAGAAATTGAGAACAAACTCAGGCCAATTATACAATAAAGATATGTATATATATATATCTACTTTTATATACTTATATATATATCTAGGTTTTTGTTAAGAATTTTGGTAGAGGTTCAGAATGGTTGGAAGGGATTGTGTTAGAATTAAACGGACCACTTTCCTATGAGGTGGAGTTGACAGATCTTTGGGTAGTATGACGACATGTGGATGACATCCAACAATGGTATTGGACAACAGAGTAAGTACACCATTACCCACACCAGAGCTGTCCTCAGAGCCAGATCATTTAACACTATCCAACACAGCACCTTTTGAACCAACCACACTGACAAATGCAGATCCAGGATTTCATCATCGGTATCATCTGCTATTGCCTCCCCTGGTCAACCAAAACAATTGTAATCAATGCTACGATTTGACCTACACATATTACCAACCCCCACAGTATCTACAAGACTATGAGACTGACTAAAGGTGGAGGAATGTGATATATTCAGGAAATTTGTTATTGTTTTGAGGTCTACCGTTATAATTTCAGTGGATTTGTTATGATTGTTTGAACCCAGCATAATGGTAACCCAAGCTACCATGGCAGAATTATTCTGAACTGATTCAAAATGTGTTGTTTAAATGTTTAATCTAATAGAGTGTTTATCTATTAAGTTTGTTTATTAAATATCCATCACAACCTGAGTCCTAAGTATTTCATACTGAAGAAAACGGAATCCAGGATGGACAAAAGGACGATGTTTGTGAGAGAGAAATGCACATGAAAATCTCGTTTTCGCAAAGGTTTAATGTGTGGATGGTTTGAAATAGAGGCAATTAATGAAGTGATTTTTCTGAGAAATAGTCGACAATGTAACCTCGGATTGATTGTATTGTTATTCTGTTCCTTGCGGCACATGTTGCCCAATCGATTTTTGTTGTGTCAGCTCCCATTTTTAAGGCATTACTGTCAAATTTTTACAGTTTAAGCGAGCTAATTTTGCGGTATTGCAGGATGTGAACTCATTGCCCAGTGTTCCCGCCATGATGAGCTGCTGCACACCCATTAGTTCTTGGCAATTAAAGCATAACCTACAAATAAGTGTGCAACACCGACGATCTAGTTTTAAGACTACATTCGGAGTGGCAAAAGAAACCTGTTGAGAATGAACGAAATTATTATCCGGACAAATGAAGGGCTTTATATCGGAGGTGAAACAATTTATGGGTAAGTGCTGCATGAAATTGGAGGCAACAAAATGGGATTATTTCACGAGGACTGATTTTTAGGGTTCAGGTTTAGCATTGGGTTCACAGTTTAGATTTTGAATTATAGAAAACTGAAAAGTATACCCCAAACCTGATTTGGACCAGTCTTTATGGATATGATGTGGCATGGCTGCTTCACAAAGTTTTGATTCAAGACTTCGATTTCTGCTTGGTTATTGATATTATTTGAAAGTTAATGTAGGATGTAACGAAATTAACAACGCGAATAATGACCAACGATTCTTCAAAGCAGTGAAACATATCAGAAGTACGAAGAACAAGAAGAAAAGCATAGTATTTGATAAAGAAGGGTGCTCAGTGTTCAATAAAAACAAGAAATACGAAATAGTAAAAGATCATTTCCAAAAACATTTCAACAATCCTCAGGCAGAGGATACTGAACCATTTATAGGCGAACCTAGGCCACTCGTTAATAAAATCACGAAAGAAGAAGTTATCGCAGCAACACGAAAAATGAGCAACAATAAGGCAACAGGTGAAGATGGGATAAAAGTTGAACTTTTGAAATATGGTCCAGAAATTCTTCATGAAAATATTGCTAAAATCATAAATAACATTTTCGAAACACATGTTGATCATTTTGAAACCAATAAATCTGTATTGTTACCAACACCAAAACCCAAGAAACCAAATGGCCCAGTGAAAAATCTACGACCCATCAATCTCCTAAATTCATCAAGAAAAGTTTTATCAACCATCACNGTCAGCTCCCATTTTTAAGGCATTACTGTCAAATTTTTACAGTTTAAGCGAGCTAATTTTGCGGTATTGCAGGATGTGAACTCATTGCCCAGTGTTCCCGCCATGATGAGCTGCTGCACACCCATTAGTTCTTGGCAATTAAAGCATAACCTACAAATAAGTGTGCAACACCGACGATCTAGTTTTAAGACTACATTCGGAGTGGCAAAAGAAACCTGTTGAGAATGAACGAAATTATTATCCGGACAAATGAAGGGCTTTATATCGGAGGTGAAACAATTTATGGGTAAGTGCTGCATGAAATTGGAGGCAACAAAATGGGATTATTTCACGAGGACTGATTTTTAGGGTTCAGGTTTAGCACTGGGTTCACAGTTTAGATTTTGAATTATAGAAAACTGAAAAGTATACCCCAAACCTGATTTGGACCAGTCTTTATGGATATGATGTGGCATGGCTGCTTCACAAAGTTTTGATTCAAGACTTCGATTTCTGCTTGGTTATTGATATTATTTGAAAGTTAATGTAGGATTACCTGAAGCAAACTCATATCTTTTAGTTGATAATAGTAACAATAATAGTAACAATAATAGTAATAACAATAAGTAAAGTAGTTGTATAAATGTTGATATTGCAATGAAGACCTATGGAAGAGTACATGCAAAGAAAAGAGAATAGGAGGAAAAAAACCCAGGATTTGCAAAGGGAAATTAAAAGACTTGCAGCCGATGAAGGTTTAGATTGTTCCGGTGATTATAGGTACTGTTGGAAGTGTGAGGAAAGAATTTGAAAGGTGGATTGAACAATTAGGGACACTTGGTGATGTTGGAGCTGTACAGAAAGGTTTCTTGTTAAGATCTGCAAGGATCGTGGGAAAGGTGTTGAGAGAGAGGGGGGGAGGGGGGGAGGGAGAGAAAAGAGAGAGAAATGTAGAAAGAGTATGAGCTCCTGTGTTCCTATTAACCCTGAGTCATTTATGATTTCACTGACAGGAGTAATGAGGGCAATATTCTAACAGCCACAGGATAAGCTGGAAAAAATATATAATAATGATGGCAATGAGTGACAAGAGACTGCAGAACAAGGGGAAATAGCTCTGAGAGTAGGAAATAAGAATTACCATAACCTACTTTGAACATAAATTTTCTTTAGCAGAACTTGGAAAACAAGTCCGTTTTTTAAAATGGTGGTAATAAGGAAATGTTTGAGCCCCATATCAAAAAAGTTCTATACTTGAAATTTTCCAGCCATTTATGTGAGATAGGGCAACTTTACCTCAGGAAAATTGAAGTGCTTTGGAGCTGAAATTTTGTATTAAACTTTAATGGCCATAAATGTCCATGTATAACAGGAGTTGGAATATATTTATCATCGTTAATTCAGTGTTGGGTAAAATGTAGCATAATAAGAAACAGAAATTGAGAAGATTAAACAGAACAGAAGGATTATTGGTTAATTGTGTGTAAGACAAGTATATTAGTCGATAAATTAGCAAAATTGGTGAGTTGTTGTGTGCTGGCCAGCTTGGTTTGCAAACCTGATGGTGTCTCCTTAGAAACAGGTCATAGGTGTTCATAATTTCTTTCCTTGATCATGTCTTCAACTTATTTTTGAATTGCTGCCTTGCATACCAATTTATTATGATTGGACCTTAATAGCAATTCATGTATAGGACACATATATGAATGTGAAATAAAGCTTTTGTGGGGTTTTCCAAGCTTACAAAAAGAACTCTACTGACCTTTGTGTTACAGATTTTTTCAACAAATAAATTTTGCTATCATATTATGGGTTAAAGCAGCTTGAATGTTTATATTACTGCCAGATGCTGGTAGTGGTTTTATTTTCACCCCATTGTTTACTGCAGCAAATGTGTTTTTTGCACAGTCATGAAATTTAGAGTAATACTGCTAAGGGTTTTTCTGTTTTCCCACTTTATTTGTGTGTGTATGTGTGTGTGTATGGGTGTGTGTGTATGTGTGTGTGTATGGTTCCATCCAAGGCTTTAATCTCTATCTCTGGTCAACCTGGTTCCACTGATGGCTCGTAGAGGATGCCAAGTCTTGTTCTGGGCTGCACCAAAACGTCATGCTCCACCAAGTTGAAAATAGAGACATGGAATATGCCCCTTCTTATTGTGCTGATGGTAGCTGGCATGATGATGGAATTTCTTTGTTGCACACTGCAAGGCACAACCAGGAGGCTTGTTCCATCTGTTGTGCTACCACTCCATTCACATGCAGGTATCATCATTCTTATCTGTGTTGGCACCAGGATAGGTTTCTGTCCTGCAACCTTAGCTGTACCTCTTGAGCTGCTTATCTTCTTTGATGTTGCAATTACAGTCTGCCAACCTTCTGACTGGACTTCTTGATCTCTTGATGTGACTGCATCTGGTAGCACCCATCTGATTTTCATTTCCAAGAGGACATGTACAGATTGACGTGGCTTGACTGTTTTGCTCATGACTATGTGAGAGGCTCACTAGGATGCCTCAGGACACTAAGTTTAATATTAGCCAAGTTTCTATTTCCTGTTGTTGTATCATAATATCTTAAGTATAAGTATGCGACAGGAAATACTATGCAAGCAGATGTACACAGAGAAGTGTACTAAGAGCTTTGCAGAAACATCAAATTGTTGTATTGTGGAAGCCACAACATTAGGTGCTTTTTTTAGGTGACAGTTGTCTGACATAGTAGACAATTGTCACATTTTTATGTCCGGTTGGTTCTAAGACCCGGAAAGTACGGTAAGTGTCAGTCAAGTGTGAGAATCTAAAAAACGTCGCCCAACCCATACTCTGTTACCATAAATATTGGAGTTTTTCTCCTGAGTTTTCAGTGATGTTTGGAGTTGGGTATTGTAAGACGTTTGATAGATCTCCCAAAGAAACAAGACTTTGGCTGACAGAGGTATGTAAGAGTACTTTCTACTGCAGGTTTATATTTTATTAGTCTAGTATTTATCCATGTGTAGCATTGTACTATTTGTTACTAGAGTTATTTTATTCAGTGAAAGCCTAGAGTCTACTAACTATTTCGTTAGTTATTTTATTGATAAGAATTTGTAAGTTTTATTCACCGTATTGCTTTCACGCATAAGGTATCTTAGTAACGACAGATTGAGACACCACAGTCACGTTCTGTAACCGGGATTTCGTGGTGATTTTCATGTAGTTTGTTAAACTGTAATTATTAGTCAATTTACTGCCATTTTGTTAGATTCTGTATCTATGTGTGCTTACAGTCCACGCAAATCAATCTTTCAATATCCTGGTAATTTGGACTGTGTTTACTGTAATTACAATGCTGATTGTCTGCAATTGGTTTTGTTGTTATTGCTTTATTGTGCAGTTGAAGGACACAGAAATTACCAGTGCTCTCAGTTATTCTTTACATGTACACATGAATCAGGCTTTGGTCATAGTAAATAGTTCTCTATTTTATTTGTATAATTATCATTTAGTTTTTCATTAATTATACCGTATCGTAGATGATGCAGTTTAGTTGATATTGTTTTTGTATTTTTGCTTCGTTGATTCCATTCCAATTCTCTTATTATGTTAAGTATAATTTGGAACGAAATAATTCATTTTCTCTTCAGAAGGAGTCAACATGATTATTTTCCGTGTCAGCTCAATCCGGTTTATTCATGGGAATGAATTAGAATATTTTTCCTTTTGTCAGATTTTATCAGAACTTTTGACTTGTATTATTTTCAATACATTATTCCATATGTAAGATTGTTATACATATTTGCAATAGTATTATCACTTGTATAGCTTGGTTAGTTTATCTCAGTGCATATTAATGTATTATCGTAGTATAAATATTTTTTGTTTATTTGTATGTAATTTTACAGGGAGAATCTGTTAGTTGTTCCCGTTTTTTTTATCTTGGAGAAAATTTGCTTTTAATAAAATTTGCACGAGAAATCCTTGGATCACTGTTATTGCGCATTGCCGAGAGTTCGTCCTGTTACAACTAGGAATCCTTGTCAGGGAAGTGTGATCCCTACAGCATCGATGTTCATCTCCAAGTGTCCAAGGTAAGGGATACTTAGGCCATTTGCTGCTGTGAGAGTCAGCCAACTGGCAAGGTCTTTGAGCTGTGCTGGGTCTCTGGATATTTGCCAATAAAACTCCTCAAATATAGTAGGAACTTCTGAGCCTGTGTTGAGAAGGGAGCTGGTAGGATAACTTCCAACTGTAACCTCTGCAACTGGACAGGTTCCAATGGTTCTTTCTTTCAATGTTTGGTTTGATATAGAGCTACTCACAGACCAACTTGTCACTGGGCTCACAGTGGCAGTGGGTTGGAGTTTGACACCATTTCTCTTGCTGCTGGGTTTCATCTTTCTGATTCTCTTGGGCAACTTTTAGTGATATGACGGAGTTCCTGGCATTTGAGGCAGGTCAGCTTTGAGTAGTCCCTTTTTCCTTGATTCCCTCACTGAAATTGTGATTTGCTGTACATGCCCATCTTTAAGCAGGTTTACCAACTGGTTCAGTGTGGCTTGCTGCTTCTCAACAAGTGCTACAAGCATCACCATCTGTGAATCAGCTTTTATGGACTCTCTGGTCAAAATGGAGCTCACCTCCCAGGTTTTTAGCTTGGATGCAGGCTTTTGGTCTTCGTCTGACCATCTTATGGCTTCCTCCTGAATGTCAATTTTCTTTCTTGGCAAATGAGTTGTTTTAACTCCTTCTTGAGTTGGTTGTCACAGAGATTGTCTGCAAAATGATCTCTCAGGATCTTGTCTGCCTCTTAGACAGCAGAGGGGCTCTTTCATTTGATGCCCTGAATCATGATCCCGAGAGAGTGCGAGAAGTCCCATAAACTCTCTCCGTCTTTCTGCCTCCAGCTGTAGAAAGCTTATAAAAGTTGCGAACTTGAACATCATTCACCAAACATGCTCCCTAGAATGTCCTCAATTTGTTTGAAGGTCTGCCTAGTCTCTGGTGGTCGTAACCTAATTTCTTCCCTTGCAGGCCTGGCCAGGTATGAAAGAACAAAATTGGCTTGGTCATCGGGTGGAATATATTGTGTACGGATTGCCCATGTGACATCTTTTAGGAAGTCTTTCAAGCTAATGTTTTCCACAGTTTTTCATCTGGTGAATGTCCTGATTTTTCTTTCTCTAGGGAAAACAACATATGGTCTTTCTGATCTGCTTCTCTGTTCATCCATCAGGCATTGGGCAAGGGCACTGGCCATGTTCTTTATCTGCCTCCTAAATTCTTTGATCTGGTCCTATGATGACATGTCTGTAAATGCTACCTCTCTTTCCTTTTTTGTAGAATCCTGTCAACTGTGCAGATTGTGACCAAAGGCTCTTTTAATGCCACAGACCGGGAATATGCAAAGATGTCTGGTTATCTTCAAAATATGTATTGTGTATAACCTGTGCTTCTTAATCAGGGTGTGACGTGAACTCTTGATGGCCTGATATCCTGAGCCAGTGAGAAAGCTTCACCTAGTTATGCTAAAGTTACTAGTGAAAACTAAGATGGTTTTAGATGTCTTAAAACAAACATGGTCAGCTGTAATAGCATGTGTCTACAGTTACAATCTGGTTTACAATAGGATTATCATTTATTTTAATTGGTTTTCACTCCACACTCAAAATTTTCAAAAAGCTTTAGAGAAGACTAAGTCTCTTGTGCTTCTAATAGGAGTAGGGCGATTGGAAATATTTAAAAAATTAATCATCAAGATAGTAATTGGGCACCCAAGAGTAGGCAATGAAATCCAACTTAGGCTTGCTTAAATTTTACCAATTTTGAGCCTCAAAATTCTGATGAAATTTTTTTTTGGATAAATTGTGATTTGAGTAAAGATCTCTTTTCACTAAAAAATTAATGAATATTTATGCCTTTGCTTAAAAAATCACTGTCAATCTCTGCATATATGGTTCCTTGTCAACTGAGGTTCAAAATGCCATGGTTCTCCAACCCTCCAACACTGCATATGCCCGTGTCTATATATGTCAGGGAATATGACACAATTTTCAGTCATTTCCTGCTTTTGCTTATAAACCAGGTGGACCATGAGCATGGCTGGGTACACTCATGCCCATACTTGACAACAGCTGAAGTCTCAGTGAAAAGGGAATGAGCCCAGCCATTTTCACAGAATCAGGCAAAAGAAATAACATTTAGATACCAGTGGTTGTTTGACGTTTCATAAAAAAGTTATATCACAGCAAGTAGAGATTAAAAAGGTCTCATTGTGGAAAATAAACCATTCTTGACGACTTGTTTTTTTATTAGTTTGGTAAAATTTCTGAAGGGAAAAAACTGCTTATAATGAGCTTATAATTAGGCTTTTTAGCAGCCCTTGCCAACTCTGACCTGTATAATCAGTGATTTGCATGAAATATTGTCAAGTATTTGTGTATCCTCTTTATCTAAAATGCAGACTTCAAGTCTAGTTTAAAGAACACTTTGCACCCAGATAATTTTGCTTTAATGCCTTTTGGACTTGGGATGGATTGATTGGTGAACAGTATTGCTTTATTAATTACTTTTGCATCAAGCATGATTCTTACATCACTATCTGGTTTGGGTGCTAATACTATATTGGATATTTTGCCAGTTTATTCTGATGTGCTTTTGTTTCTGGTGCAGCAGTCAATCATTAAAACTGGTTGGTGTTATATGAATATTGGTTAGCTTATCTTAAGCTACCATCTTAGTTTACCAGGCCTAGTGCCTTTGCTCCCTGTACTTAGTCTAGTGCCCAGACCTTTTGTATCTCTTGAGTTTTGATTTTGAGTTATGAAGTTGTGGTTCAAGCTAATCAGAATATCAGTAGTTATCATTTGAATCTTTATTCTTGGAACTTAACAGTTGGCATGTATCAGGTTTTTGACTGAAATTGACACTCATAAACTGCAAGGCAACATTTCCTGAAAAGGTAGGTTCACGTGAAACAGAGACAACATGCCAGTTTACAGGAATAGATGTGGAGCCAACTGTTAGAGAGCATCAAGCTTTGCCATGTACTTGCCTGGGGACACTTTTATGGTTTTCCTTCTGTTGATAAAACGAGTCTAAATAACAAATTTTCTTCTTAGGTTAAATGGTACAGAAACACTGCTCCAGGCTCCAGTGTCTCCAACTAATGTGTTTAGAGTGTTGTCTGTAGCAATCTGTATACTGAATTTGTTCTTCTTGATAAACTGGAAAGAAACTCTTGGTTTTGTTGTTGTTCCTTTGATCAGAAAAAGGTTCTTGTTGTAAGTAGTAGCATCATCACTTACTTCCAATTCAATCTTCTTAGTGTTTGCACAGCTGTAGTCTTGGGCTTGGTTCAGTAGTATGTGCCCACATCAGCACACTTCTTGTGCAAAAGGACCATTTCTTTGAAACATGCTGCATTGCAGAGACTTTGTTTAACACTGTTCTTCGTGCTTTGAAATTGGCCCTTTCAATTTGTTTTTACAGTTGAAACATTTCGGGATGCCCTGTGTAGAATCTCTTACCCAACTCTTATCTGAAGCTAACTTAATATGACTATGAATACTTCCAAAGTTATTAAGTGCTTCTCCTGTTATCAGGCACTTCTTTATGCTGCACTCACCATATTAATGCTTTCACAACATAATGTGATGAGATCCCATGCCTGCTTCAAAGCTTTATCTCCAATGGCATTGTTGTGGGTGCCTCTGATGACAATATCTTCTACTGTACAATCATCATTAGAATATTTAAGATTGCAGTACATGGCATCCTTTTCCACTTGATTACACAAGACTGGTAATGTCTCATTTGGCTATTGTTTTAGTCTTCAGAAGTGAAAGTTCTTTAAGGTAGCATTCTCAGTCGGTTTCTAGTACTGTTTTATTGTTTCTTATACTCTGACCATTTTGAAATTTTTCTTTGTTTTTCATCAGGTTGTGCAGCTCTTCACACCAAGAACAAATGGCATAATTAGTTCATTGATGATTTGTTTATGTTGTTACGATGATGGTCAAGGATTTCTGTTTTCAGGTACTGCATCAGCTGCCTTTCAACAATTGATAGCACTATCCAGAGGAGCTTTTGGTGGATCTGGAAACTGAACATCATACCATAGTTGGAAAATTTGAATAAACACTCAAAAGCTTTTAGAGCATTGTCTAGATGTGAACTTGAGTCAAAGAGTACTTCTTGACCGCACTGGGGCCCTGTGAACATATTGAGATTGTCATTTATTCTTGACTACCTGGCTTCCTGCAATCTGCTATTTTGTAAGGTCAGAGCACTTTGATTATTACAGATGAAAGACACTTTCTACTATTATGTCCACTGCTGTTAATGAGTGTAATAGGGAGTGTTCTACCACTTATTGAGTTATGCCAATAACAGTGGGGGTATTCTATCTGACAGGTGGTAGACTGTATCAAGAGCTTGAATGACAATTAGCAGCAGCAGGTTCAGACAAGGTATTTTATCTCCTACCTTTCTGTTAACTGCTTGCTTTGAATGTAGTAGCCACTGTTCTACTATATTGTGCTGTTGGTATTCAATAGTGATACTCTTGATGCCCACTTTGTTGCTTCATTTGCCAGTTTCTCTTTATCACTACTTGTAGTATTGTACCATTCAGAAAGTACTCAAATTGTTTGATGCTATAGCTCATTGATTAAGAGCTGATGTTAATCCAAAGAATACAAATAATGAATAAAGTAGGCCTACAATTTAACAGGCAATACAACTAAACTACTACACAAGTGAATTTTTTTTTCTACATTGGGAATTGCAGAGTCACTTCATGCAATTTAAAATAACTTTTTTCACATTTACAAAAACATACTTAATAAAAACTGAGATCTATGAACATTTTGCTGGTTTGTAGATATAAAGTTAAAGAAAATGGCAGAAGATCTTTTTTAATGAATATAAGCATCAGAACTAATAGCATGTGAGACATTACCAGAATATCTTAATGAAATTTTTGACTAACTTGATGAAAAAAGCTTGTCATCAGGTCAGTTCATGTCATGATGGCTTTAGATGTTGGCAACTAATGCTTCAGCAGGAATAGACTGAAGGGAAAGTAAGAGGGTATTCAAAATTTTTCCCTCCACTTACTGGAAAATGTTTGTATTATTTCCTTCAGATTTGCTTAAAACACAACCACATTCTTTTGAAATGAGGTTCAGAAAATATGTTGAAAACCAAATCCTACTCAGCTTTGATGCCAAGGTATTGAAAATTCAACATAAATTTCACAGTCTCAATATTACAAAGAATCTCACATGGAAGTCAGCTAGGATATTAAGCAGAATTTGTTTTGTCTGTTTTACACTATTGGTAGTTTTTTGAGTGAATATTATTTCATTGTTAGATGGTAATTTCAAATTTGTTTTAAATTGAAATCAATCTTTTAAAGATTAATATCCACTAAAACCAAAACCTGTTTGAATTAATCTAAAAATATTGTGAAGAAATTCTCAAAACTGTTTCATTTATGTTGACATATCCCCCAGTACTATGGAATATTACCCAAATTTGCAGTTTTTCCTTAATCATTGTCACTCCAAAATACAAGAAAACCACTCAGCTCATTGGTATTCATGGGTACATGAGTAAATAGTCAGTTCAAAGACAGAAGGCTAAAGGTTCTCAAGATGAACAATGAATACTTTCAAGTTTTGATTTGGTTCTTTTAATTAAAAGATGCATTAACTATAAATTGGTGGGAAAAACCTTCAAAAATCTGTTTCATTGACATTGATTTATCCCCCATTTAAAACCAAGGCCAGTAGAAATGTGTAGCTTTTCTTTTATTCTGTCACTGTTATAGACCCCAGATGATCTTTCATATTAAGTATTACTTTTGTTCTTTCTTTATATTATATTGTTGGTGTTGGACTTAAATATTATTTTCAGTCTTAGACCTTCCTCTTGACTCGTGGAATTTACTTGTGCAGATCTGAGTGAGAAAGTATTTGATATCTTTATAGTACTTTCTTATTATTATATTAATCTAATCTAAAACTTTCTTACCAGTAGATAATCCATTGGTTCCCAATAGAGACTCAAAAACTGGATTTTAGATTTTGCTTTGGAAAGAAGATGAGAGGTGGTTGCAAATCACTTATGTGAATTAATAGCTGTTCACAAAATAGAAATTTTCTTAAAGGATTAATGACTTATCACTTAAATCAATTGAGTACAGCACTAAGCAAATATTGTTGTTGTTCTATGTTATGACTAATAGTTAAAAGCAACAAGGAAGTTGTTAAAAATTTATTTTAAAACAGCTTTTTACTTTATATTTTACTAAAAAATTGGTATTTCTGAATTCCTTCAGTACACCTTAGTGCCATACCAGTTCTTTGGTAAATATGGGTACACATGGTTGTACACCCACAAATACACACTAATTTTTGTGTATGTGCTTCATATTTCATGTTGGAAGTCATACTGTTTTATCCCAATTGAAAATGTTAAATGTATATCTCTTGTTTTAGGGCTGTGTACTTGCGTATATTTTGCCCAGTGAATGCAGACATGGTTTCCATGACCTTCACAGGATATGAAATGTGTATGTAATATTTTTGTGCATTATCATTTATTGAACTGTTGTAGAAACACATATTCCAGCTGTAATGTTGTAAATGGCACTTGCATGGCTAAAAAGTAAAATATTGGAAAGAATATCCTATTTGTACATACCTTACTGTGCTGAATTTTCAAGACATTATATAAGTAGAAAGCAAGACATTACAGGTTAAATTCTGAAATAACTTTGTGTAAGCAATTGAAAGCTGTAACATTACTTTGTTTCCATTAATCCACAAAAGCCCTACACCAGTTACAGAGTTATACCTAGAGCAATTTGATAGAGTTGGTTAGTTTTCTACTATTTACATATTGGTAGATCCTGATGAACTAAGTCACATTAACATCCTTAGCTATACTTCTATTGCTGTCAAGGACAAATTACAGCAGAATGAAGTAAAATGGAAAGTCAAATAAAAACTAATGCATCCTATAACAGACCTCTTCCCCCCCATTTTTATAATATGAATCTTACATGTAGCTTTTTATGAAAAGAAACATTAGTAGAGAGGTGTTTGAATGAGGAATTTAACATCTTTTCTTATTACACAAAGGTTTTTTTAAATAATGTAATGTGTACTCTGAATAGGTGAATGGAGAACCAACACTGTAACAGTTGATGGTGAACCAGATGAAGATGGAGTTGGTGAAATCCAATCATGTGAAATTAGGTACAATGGAAGAAAAGAATTGTTTAAAGCCAATTTCAATCTAATTGAATTTGAAGGTATGATTATTTAGAAAGTGAATGTGTTTATACTTGTACATTGGTTGAAAAGGTTTAAGAAACTGTTCTTTTGTGACATATTTCTTGGTTCACAGTTATGACTTGCTTTTAGTTTTCAGACAAATATCTAAATTCCCATAATACTTGTCAATGCATTGTATCAAGGTTTTAAAGTGCTCATCAATGTACCATCACTGCTGTCAGGCTTCTAAAATTACATTATGCAGTTTTCTATGCTCATACATTGACAAATGAAAATTTTTATTTTGTGTTGCCTTGTTTGATTTGCAAACAAGGTTTTTTAAAAGCTGAAGTGTAATATAGTGACTCAGCAAAACTGGCAAGTCCTAGTTGTTTACGATTACTAAGCAAAATATCTATGATGTAATTACTAAATGAAGGATATGTAAAATTGTATAAATACCTGTGATTTCCTACTCAGTCGGTGATTTGGAGTAATACGAATAAGTTTTAAAGGTAACTTTTGAGTTATCATTTTTATTAGCTGAAGCACTCTTTATTTACTCGATGCAAGCTTTGATGCAATGGTGCAATGATGCAAGCTACACTTATTACTTGCCACACCGTGATAAGTACTTGTATTAAAAAATTAAGTATATTTATGTATTTTTGCGTTTATGCAAGAGATATATGCATAACAGCACATTATTCTTCATCAATGTTTACTATTTTTCTGCTACTACGTCTACCTCAACCACCACCGCTGCTACTGCTACCATTACTATTTTCTGCTTCTATTTATACTATAATACTGGTTCTACTGTTCCTACTCCTACTGTTATTACTGCTGCTTCCACTATTAGTTTTACTGCTAGTGTTATCCTAGAAAAATAACAGGACATGTAAAGAGACAAGCTTCCTTTTTGTGGCAACTAACTTTTACCCCATACTAATCAGAAGCAATTACTTTTAAACAGTGTAGCTCCAGTCATCCACCCGCAGCAATATCGCATAATGTTATGGAGTTTCTGGCACAAACACTAGACTAAAACATACTATTCTGAATGAAGCATTAACTATGCTGTTTCTTTACCAGAATTTGGAAAAATAACTTTCGTTTTAGTACTAAGACACTTTCGGTGATAGTATTGCTTTATCAGTTAAAGTTTGGCCCAATGATTTCATCTTTATACAAGAAACATGTCAAACGTTTCATTTCTATATAATCTAGACCCCTTTCATTATACGGAAGGTCAAATTAAGGTCTCACAGACAAGTTTTTTAGGATTGAACTATATTGCCGTTAGCAAAATTTAATTTTCCACCTCACTCTTTTTTAAGGGCCCATCTAGTGGTAGTGGTATATAAATATATGACCGACGACGAATTTATAAGCTGACATATAGATAATAACCAACTTTCTTCCTTCAGTACATCAGTGATCACCTGACAATTTGCTTCAGTTGATCAAAATCTATATTGATAATACTCTCTTGTACACTGGCATTAGCCACAGGGCAACAGTTTAGGAACAAGTCAAACTCGAGGAAGATTTGGTGTCTGACCTTGAGGGTGTCAAAAATAGGGAAGGAAACGGCAGGTTTTTCAGTTTCGAAAAACGCAACTGATGTCGTTCATTGAAAAGCTGAGTCCTTAACTTAGCCAACTATTCTTGGAAAATCATTTTGATGTTCGATGGTTAGTTTCCTTCTCTTCTTGAGCAATGATAAGCTACGAAGATGCTTGGTTTCCTACAAGAAAAGTTTGTTCTTTGTATCGCGCAAGAGAGTACCTAAACCCACAAAGCCATTATTTATCTTTATTGATCCAACACCCGTTCTTTGACGAAGTAGTGTTATCACAACTGTACAGGTGCGCCATATTTGTAACTTGATAATTCCAAATTTCGCTGCTACACTTCAACCTCAGTCACACCGACGTAATGTGGCTTGTCTTAGTCTTTTCTATAGATATTACCATGGGAAGTGTTCTGATGAGCTTTCCCCTGCTGGTTCCACCCAGTTTATTGCGTCCGGAATGCATCGTTTCCCTCATATTAAAAGAGGGCAACTATATATGGATAAAGATCCATATGTTGTTGCTCTCTTTCAATATATATTTTCATGAATGTAGTTTTTTCCATAAACGGTTAGATAAATAGTGGTAGAGTTATTAGGCACGTTATTGCTGAAACTCCCATGTATGTATCTAAAACTTTCGCACATGATATAAGTATGTATATATATATACATATATATATACACATGTACATACTTATATCAACAAAACTTAGTTTAGAACTGTCAGTTTCATGTTTTCACAATCGTCAGCTAAACAAAATGAACATATTTCTCTAGCGTATCTAGTTGTGATGGTAGTGAAGTCTATCCACAAAACAATCTCTGGGACAAGTTTGTGTTGCTTGCATATGATGAAATCAAATGACAGTAAATATCGAAAATTTTCACCAGGGTTATTGTGTGCTTAATTGATTATCTCAATTACATCGTTGGCCACAATGCACCTTCCATACCGCCTCCTGGCACGAGAACTTCAGCGGAATGGATGCTGGAGAGCGTTTCTCCAATACCAGAATTCAGCAGCAAAACTCTAACGCAACACCCTCCGCATTGACTTTCTAATGAAGTTCAAGCATTCAGACATCATCCCTCGTTTCTTACAATTCAGAATACCCAGTAATGGATGTTTCTATAATAAGACTGTGGGCGATTTCCAACTTAAGCTGTTAAAAAAGGAGACCATAAAAAAAGCAAAAACGGACCTGAAATCCAACGGTGAGTGTCTGATAGAAAAGCGCAGCACCATCCAGTCAAAAGTAAATAGCATGCTCTTACCATCCATCCTGTGTACGCACGAGCAAATACAGTCAAAATAGGTCGTGACCAGATACTGATCCAGAATAAGAAACTGGAAGCACTTGCAGAAGAGCAGCAACGTCCCCACTTCAGCGTGAAGAATACTGTACTAGAATGCGAACTTGATCAGCCCCTGTCACAGTTTGTCACAAGCACACTTGTTTTAGGACCAAAACATTCTTTCCAAGACACATTCAATCCCAAAGATGTGCTTGCTGAACTCGACGGTTTGCTCAGCCACTGCAAAGCGAACAAAGTGAGCAACGAGATCATCACCGACATCAATGTTAAGACACTTACATACATAAAAAATTGCAAGAAGATCAAATCATCACGTAAAATCACATTGACCAAACGATACTTGAAGGAAAACAACTTGTTAGCAGTTCCTTATGACAAAGGAAATGGAATTTGTGTGATGAAAAAAGATGCATACCGCACGAAACTAAACGCGATTCTGCAGCAGTCTCAATTTAAAAAAATAACATACACCAGAAGCAACGCTCTGAATCCCATCCTGAAAGGGGAGAACCGCGCGGTCAAGATTCTGAAAAGCATGAGAAAAAACGGTCAAATTGATGAGAAGTTATACAGTAAACTCAGACTCCCTCGTTTATACGGTCTCGCCAAAGTACACAAATAGAACATTCGTGTTCGCCCTGTCTTGTCAATGCCAGGATCAGCATACCGTTCGATTGCAGAACAAGTAGCAGAATGGCTTGAGACCGTCCCTGAATGCAAATTCAATTACTCAACAAAGATGATCAGTGACAAACTGAAACTTATTGAGCTTGCGGAGGATAAGAAACTAGTAAGCTTTGACGTATCATCCCTCTACACCAACGTACCATTGATGGAGTCTATCAAAGTGTGTGCAGACTTACTTTTTCGGGACGATATGAAACAACCACCTGTAACCAAATCAACTCTCATTGAACTTGCCAAAATTGCGTCGTGCAGTGTAATAATGTCGACACATGATGGAGCAGCAGAACAGTCATCAACCGAGATTCCAAAGCGAGCAGTGTTCATTCAGTATCGAGGTAAATGCTCGTATGACTACGCACGCAACTTGCACAAGAGGAAAGCCCCCTGCAATGGCATCTTCACCCTTAGAAAAATGAAAGCTAGGAAACGGAGCGGAGTCATATATTACATCAAATGTGCAGTTTGTAATACTGCCTATGTAGGTCAAGCAGTTCGTCATCTAATGACTCAACTCAAGGAGCACAACATACCATCATCGCCAGTAAGCAAACACATGCAGAAATGCGGCGCGTCCTGCAATCTCGATGCCACAACCATTTTTGCTGCAACAGCACGAGAAGAAGGTTACCATCTCACTCTTGGGGCACTCTACTTTGAGGAGTTCAAACCGCAGATAAACACCAAGGAGGAATACTGGAACAGAACTCTCGCCATCAAGTTCTTTTAGTGATTGTAGTAAAGTCTACCCACAAAACATTATTTGGGACAAGTTTGTGTTGCTTGCATATGATGAAATCAAATGACTGTCAATTATAACATTATTTTGATTTCATTTTAGCTTAGAAAATGATAGTAAATATCGAAAAATTTCACCAGAATTATTGTGTGCTCAGTTAATTAGCTCAATATCTAGTTATAACTAGAACAAATTACAAAAGATATCAAATTACCCTCATGAGATTGACATAATTGATATAATTGAACATGCAATAATAAAAAGATTTATAATGAGCTAACAGGAATGTCTACATTTTGCAATGAGTTCACTACGCTTGTTCAACAGTTTCTCTTTGTTAGCGTAATTAAGGATCTCGAACTTTTCTTGCAAACAAGGGTTGGACTTTTTTGATTTGTTTGAATAGGGTTGCGTGTGAGTTATTACCGACCATTTCATGGTGGGAGTGATGTTATTTTCTTCTAGGTCCCATACGTACGATGAAAAGGTTGTGCTGTTTCTGTACTTCTTATTTCTTAGTGATTGCTTATGCCCGTTATATCTTGTCTTGAAATCTTTTTCGGTTAACCCAATATAAACTTTCTTCCGGACTTCCGGCGCAGTAACTTCGCATTTATATGTGACTGATTTTTCTCTATAGTCACCATCCAAAGGGCATTCATCTTTTTTCTTGCAGTTACATGGTAACTTTGCTGATAGATTAGGCGATGCTATCTTTTTATTGTGGGGGTTGATGATTTTGCCAACAATTTCAGTGCAACTGCAGCCAAATATCTCATCTGAATTCTTTTCCAGCTTAAGCCCGTGTAAAGACGAATAAGTCACGCAGAACCTTTTTTAGGGATTGAATAGTTATATTTTTAATTTGATGTTGTTAAAAAGTGTTAAAGAATTTAAGTAAATGGATCTTCCTTTTTTACGAAGATCGTATGTTCAAGGCAATGAAATTGCCTGATATCTTTACCCTCTAAATGTCACTCTTATAGGGTTATGTAATAGATATATGTGGCACATTTTTGCAGGAGCATTTTGAGCCGATTGTTCTTTTAATTCATGTCGTTTTGTATTGTACTGCTATTATCTTGGGGTTGCCATTACACGCTAACCCAATGAGCACCTTGGTCGAGCGTTCGTTGAATACATTAGTTACTAACAACCACTCTCTGTTTTTCGTCATCTTCTCTTCTTGTATGTTGCATTTCAAGCAAAGAATTCTAGTCTTTCTAACCGTATCTACATTAGTGTTATTTGAACCAGAATATTTAATATGAGATAGAATAAATGTATGAAGGAAATTAAAGTTTGGATGATTTTTCCGTAATAGATCAATGCCATGAGTTGTAACAACGATAAATCCTGAATGCCGAAGGTCCTGTCGTTTGCTGATAATCATTGCTCTTATTGATTGTTACTGGTTTGGCCCCCAGCTGCATAGCGAGTCATTAGGAAAAATAGTAGCGCTCTCTTTATGTTTAATGTTTTAAGTTATGATCACTTCAGATACTGTATCATAGTAAAGTTCAGTATTATCGATAGGAGAGTAAAACTTCCTTTATTAAATCCTGGACCACAGGTCATTTGCAACTTGTGAGCTGTATTTGAAAGAAGCACATTCTCAGAGGAACAGAGGTCAATAAATATCAACAGGGTCTACAGGCCTGCGGCGTACCTTCAATAGGGTCCAACCCTTAGTGGAAACAATTGATTACTGTGGGTTGCACGACTTTCTGATGGCAATATACCTTTTATTAATGTTTTTAGTTTTTTAGTTTTTAGTCATTATCTTTAAGAAACAGAGGTAAGGGATTGGATACTTTGGAAACGTACTCCAAGTTCAGCTATAGAACTTATGTATAAATTTGTTCTTTAGTGGCCGACTCCGCTATTTCAAACTTCAGTTCTTCTAGATGTAAGAGCTTTATCATGCCATGAGTGGTAAACTTTTTCCAAGCTACGTTTCGAGAGATAATTCTCCCATCGTCGTGCTGCCTGACGATGGGAGAATTATCTCTCGAAACGTAGCTTGGAAAAAGCTTACAACTCATGACAAGATAAAGCTTTTACATCTATGGCTTCCACTAGGTCCATAAAGTCCAGAATTTTCAGTTCTCCTAGTAATCGCTATTGACTGTGGAATTTTATGTGCGCACGATTGACCAGTCTAAAAAGTATTCTCCATCGAAGCAAAAATTAACAGCGAAAAAGCGTAAAGTTAAAATCTTCGTTTTAATATTCCCCCCGATGTTTTTATACTTGTTTTTCTACCCTGGTACGACATTTAATTTTTCGAGGTTAAACAGATTCGTATCTTAAGCACAATTCACGCATTCTTTTGGAATACCTAAGCTGTAAATGTATATATATATATATACAGGTCAAATTATAACTAGAACTTTATCCTTTTAGAAGTGTTGGAAAATGATTTTTGTGTTTTGTCCATATTGACTGATCATCTTTCTGCTGATTGAGCTGATAGGTACATAGCCATTGATAACTAAACTAACTATAAAGAGTCGTATCTACTCACTCACTGGCCGTCTCAATATGTATTTTTTATTTTTTATTTTTTAGAGGGAGCAATCCCCCTTGGATGTTATGCTTTTCCATTTCATTACACACTACAGCATGGTTTGCCTTGTAAGTATCCTTTTTTGTGTCGAAAAGTTAGTTTTCCATTTATACAATATTATAATCTGCTGCTGCCTACCCTTGTGAATATTACATATAATTTTTTGTGTATTAGTTCTCAGTGATTATCACTGGAAACTAATACACAAAAAATTAAAATGGTGGCTTACGGTGTGCTTATTAGAGATGAGTGAACTTGCAGTGCCTCATAGAAAAATATGTTGCAGAAAGAAAGGTGTTGTTGGTATTGCACAATATTTTTGAAAAGTCTTTCTATCCTTTTTTGACACCCGCCACGATAATTAGAATGCCGTTACACTGTGCTTTTGAAACATTTTTCATTTTTTGCTAAATTGGTTCATAGCCATTTCTTTCTTTTTGTTGACTTTATCGAGACTGCTGCGCACCTTGATTCCAACTGGAGCGGTTTCTTTTTTACGTTTGTAGTCTCATACCACCATTTAGTTCACACCAGCTATTCATCAACAAACGGTACTTTTTCTGTCTGACAAATATCTTACCACAAGCAAATGGTGCAAACCTACTGACCGCTAACCTTTACGCTTATTGTGCTTCAAACTAATTGACATGAGATGGGCATTGTTAGTGGCAGGAATAGAGCATGTAATGAAATGGCGCTTAGCGGAAAAAAGATTTTAAATTTTAAATACTATTTTTCGGCATTTGTCACCTGTTAACGTTCTTGCATTTTCCAAATTCTGCATTAAGATATTACTTAACAATCACACACACGTGTCCAAACATCGTTAAATGTATGCTGGTGCGCTGCTGCTGCTGCTGATGATGATAATGATAATAATTATAATTATTGGTTAACAGACACAAAATAGACATGCACAAAATAGACAATTTAGCAAAAGAAGATTAGTCGCAAATTATGCAGTTGTGGGTATTTTTGCATACATTACGATACCTAAATTATTAAGATTTTTTCCCCTTTCAGCTAGTTTATCAAAACGAACAGTTAGAGATGAAGACCAGGGCATGACATACAAAGGTGGTATTTACTATGAAATTACTGCTGAGTTAGTTGGTTCGACAATGTCACCGAGAGATTTGACAGTAAGTATGAAAAAAGCAAAGAAGCTGTACACTGTTGTTGCCCTGTGTGTTAAATGTGTTTCTCTGACTGTATGTATACAATATACGTCCATTCTTATATTTATCAAAATATATGACTGCCCGCCAGTCATAAATATAGAAATATGTATAAAGCCCTTTGTACGTTTCTTGGTACATACTCAGATTTAATAACGGTACTTTAATAGATAATAAAAATGAACACATGTGTGCCTTTTTTCTGGATCCCTGAGGCATAAAATAAATTAGTAAGTACATAACATACAACTTAATTAACATATACCACCTTACACTCTAGCAATTGATTTGCATAAAGAACGTTCCAATGAAAATATCATATGCAAAATAGTGCTAGCCAGACGGTTATTTTGAGTCAGATATACGACTAAATCAGCTGAATAGATGAAATGCACTTTAGGCATTGGCAAGTATACCAAGTTGAGTATCATATAGCTGAGTATCACTGCAGGGGCCATGTAGATTTAGTTAGCACCCCTTGCTTCAGTAAACCTAACCAGGAATGGTTCTAATACAGATATACTAACAAAATACGGATTAGTTCGTTATCGCGTAGATTCAGTCGTTTTGACTTCGTGCCTTCGTAATAATATTGCCAGCTTAGAATAAATTGCCTTTTCCGTTACATACACTTATTTCTGGAGAATTGACTATGCTGTATTGTTAAGTATCTCAAAACAGTCAGCTGGTTATATTTTTAGCATCAAAACTAGACTTGCAACCATTTCCTTCACCCCTTGAATTATTTTTATTAGTTTGATTTAAAAGCTGATTTTCTTACATTTTCATTCATCGATAGACGACGACTTGTTTCGAAGTGAAAAACGAGGACGTTTTTATTGCATTTGACAGTGACGAGAGACCGAAGAAGAATGTAACAGAGTCAATACCATCGTGCTTTTGTTTTCCGAGGGGAGAAATTAGCTTGGAAGTAGAGTAAGTTAATTTGAAAATCACTTGCTTTTTGTTCATTAAAGTGCTGTTTATGTGTATGTGTAGGTTAGCCTGAGAATTACTTGGAAGAAAGTACTCGAAATAGTATAGGATGTTAGAACATGCGTGCATCCATCCATGCATCCATCCATGCATCCATCCATGCATCCATCCATGCATCCATCCATGCATCCATCCGTGCATCCATCCGTGCATCATATCTATCTTTCTTTCTTTCCATCTATCTATCTATCTATCTATCTATCTATCTATCTATCTATCTATCTATCTATCTGCTTACCCATCCAACTGTCCTATCTTCAATTTATTTGCTTATATATTTGTCGGTTTGTCTTTTAAATATATTAGTTTAAATACTTTTGAAATAAAAGGTAAGCAGAAAGATATTTCGTCTTGATGTGTAGGTATAAATATTTCCACTTTATAGCATTTTGTTGAAGAAATCTAGAGGTTATATACTGTACAGCCATTGTGGTTTGTCTTTTTGCTATGAATTTGAAATGGAATGCAAGTATCTGCTACGTCTGCGTTAGATATTTTGTCTTTTTTAGGGCAATTTATATACAGTAGAAATCTAAAAGTATTCAAAATATTTCCAGACTTGACAGTGTCAGCTATACATTGGGAGACAACATTTCAGCTCTAGTTCGGATTGAAAACACCTCGTCAGCTACAATTACTTCAGGTTCAGTCAAGGTATTTCTTTAATTGATTTATTATAATTAAGTTTATCAACGGTGATTTGAATAATTTAGTCATTTTCAAGTAAATTTCAGACCCACTTTCCGTTTGAGAAAAAAACCAGCCCTTGGTAATGTATGATAACATTTTGTTAAATGTAGCCGTCATTTAACTCATTTTAACATTGATGATGGTGATAAATTATTGGTGTTATTTTGTTATGGAAACGAGGGCAATGGATCAGCAGTAGTTAAAAGGTTTTTAGGATCATTACAGCGAATACCAACAGTGGTCCTGTCTAAAGGTCCCCGGGCTTCTTTCACGTTTTTACTTCTTGTTAAGATAATTAAGAAAAATCGTTGTTGAAAATGTTGGCTTAATTGCTCCTACCAACGAAGTTCCATAAACAGTTAAAGATATGGGGGATTTTTGGAATTGTATAACGTTCAGCTTTTTAAAAAGTTATTGAAACTCTATTTCAAGTTGGGCGCTGTGACATATTTTCTCAAATTTTACTGTCTCGAGTTTTCGAAACAAAAAAAATCCCAGTTTTAACCTATTTTGTTGTGGCTTCCCTTTCAAATGCGAAGTGTTAACAGTTCTGTTGCTAGTTTAGGTAGGAGTAAAATAAAACAAAACAAAAACCGAATAATAACATTTTCCTGACTTTGAGATTTAGAATTCAAGGAGAACTATCGATATCTTATAAAGAATATTTCAACATCTTTATCGTGTCATCATCAGCTATAAAACCATTTGACAACACAGCAATCCTATGTTAGCAAAGAAATGAAATGATTGCACTTTATTATAGAGGTTCTTTGAATTTTTGGTTTCCATGGTAACAGACTTTTTGAATATAGGATTGCTGTGTTGTGATATGGTTTTATAGCTGCGGATGACACAATAAAGATGTTGGAATATTCTTTATAAGATCTCAATAGTTTTCCTGGAATTTTAAATCTTAAAGTCAGGAAAATATTATTATTCGGTTTTTGTTTTGTTTTATTTTTCATCAAATTGTCTGGTAAACATGGATTTTAGGTAGGAGTGTTACTTGAGTTACAGCTTTGACAGGACATTTTGATTTTTATTTGGAATATTTTTGTGGTTGGGCTTCCCAGGATTTTACCTGAGACTGTACACCGGCTTGTGGATGGCCACATTGGCTTTTTAATAGAGTAATTCGATGTAAATCACACTCTTTCAATCATGGTCACTAAAATGAGGCTTGACTTGAAAGTTCTATTCAAGTTTGCTTGTCATTGCAATGTTTGCGTTAGAAACCGAATACAGGTTTAGTTTGGGCATGTTTACTGTCGATTATTTGTAAGAATCTCGACCCTTATAGTTCTCTCTTGTTTATATCAGCCGGTGGAATCATGTAGTTATTCTAAAATAACCTCCTTAAATACCTTGCGTTTTATTGCTAGTTAGTCCCTCAAGACTTTAGGGAAATGAAAATAAAGTATTTCAGTAAAATAAGAATGCAGATGATTTCTTTGCTTTCCAAGAGGTAGGCGTAAGAAATAGGGAAGTTTAATAGGACTGATAAGAAAAACTAGTAAATTTAGTGAATTAAATATTTTTAACTTCTTCTACATGCATGAAACACGGTTGTCTGTGGTTGTATTTCAGTTAATTAAAATCATGATAATGTATGGTTACGAAGTCACAGATGAAGACCAGAAACCAAATGGACAGATATCCAGGGTGATAAACACTCTTCAAGATTTACAACAAGAATTTGACCTGGGCCCAAAATCTGACCTATCAAGGTAAGAAAAAGTAATTAACTAGCATTGGGGCAGCTGAAAAGAAAATTTTTTGTTCGCTCTCACCCACCAAAGAGTTTTGTGACGACGCCTTAAAGTTGACCTAAAGCACAATCACGCCCTTTAAAATGAGCTTCAGAGGCATTTTTTGAAAAGTTGAGTCTTGACAGGCTTTTATGCCCTCTCTTAAGGAGACGTCTTGATGTCAAGATAGGTATTAATCAGAAGTTTAAATACCTTTTATATTTTTGATAAATATATAAGATAATAGTTTACCATTTTTAGTTGGTAATGTATAATTTGCTTTGCAATAAAATAAGTTTGCGAACGACGAATATCTGCTGAAAACGAAGTCCGTTTGAACTAATCATATACGAATCTCTTGTTTTACCCTGATATTTTATTCCTGATGTCGGTCTTCTATTTTGCTTACACGCAGACGTTGTTAGCGAACAGTATACTCGTCCCAGCATGCAATCCATAGGTAACACGTCAAATATTCAATTTAAGTACGAATCGAGGTATTTATGATAACAACTGAAAACGTTCAGGTTTTCACATGGTTGCTTTATCAGTAAGAAATCGATCAGTGTACTTTTCTTGATTACATTGACACAGCTTAACAACCAAGGTATCGAAGACTCATTTTGGCGATCACAGCTGTTCGAGATAAAACTAAATACCTTTAGCTTTTAATATGATTGCAAAAAGAAGACAATTGCAGTCGATGGAGGAAACTAGCATTTCACAAAAAAGGAGATTTTAATAACGGAATATCTCTCGAAGTATAGCGCAAATCAAATACCGTTGATATCTCATGGTATAATAAACAATTTAAGGCTACTAGGAAATTGTTTAAAATTTATCTCAAAGAGCTATTTGATTTTTTAGCAAATTATCTATTACTGATTACTTTAGGCCGCAGCTGATCCACCCTATTATAGACGAAAGGTTTCTCTACTTTTGTATTTTTAAAGTACTGCCACTACTACTTCCGTTAGTTTATATACGTCAGTTGTTGCTACCAAAATTTTAACTGCTGCAGCTTTTTGTCGGCCTTTTCTATCGTGCCCTACTTACCCACGTGGTCCTTGCTCTCTTGCTCTTTGACCACTTGCTCCTTGCTCTCTTGCTCTTTGCCCTCATTCTCTTGGCCCCAACCGCGTTGATCAACTCACCCTGCACATCCTCGATACTCTTGTTGCATCACTTCCCTTTTGCTCCCATGTATCCATTTTGCCTTCCTTTCCCTTCTTGGTCTTGCCTTGCCCTTTTTGCCCTTCCGTTCCTTGGCCACAGACTTGATCTACTTTCTATCGCCCTCTTTGCCCTTGTTTTTGATCCCCTTGCCCATTCTCTACTGTATCTTATTCTCCTCGCCTTTCATATCCTATTCCGTGTTCCTCACCTTGCTCTCATGCTTCTTCAACTTTTCCGATTTCCAAACCTCCCGTCAATTCTTCTCTTTGTTTTTCTCTTCGTTATCCACCTTAGCCTCCCTTTCTTGAACTTTATTCTCTTTCACAATTTCCTTATTTCCCCGTTTATTTCACCCACCTTCTCTCTAGCCTTTATCTTCTCGCCTTCCATCTGGTGCTGATTTCACTAGATGTCCCATTAACAGTAGTACTTTTTAAAATATCCTACAGATACATCCACTACTTCTATTACTACCATTGCTACAACTACCACTACAACAACTACTACAATTACTACTAGAACTACGCCAACAACTACTAATACTACTGCTACTACTGCTACCACTGCTACCACCATCACTACCCCATCACTACTTCCATTATTGCTACTGTTTCTGCCTCTTAGGCAAAAAGTGGTTTTGAATTAAGAAATTGCGCAGAGGCTCCCTAACAAAACACAAGTTTTCTATTCTTCCCTTCTTCTTGGGTAGAAAGTTGCTGCTAATAATTCAGTCATCAGCTACATTAATTTCAAAAATGATAATACCCATTAATCCCAGAAAAATGCGACACTGTAGTACAGTTATGGAAAGCAAACGACCTCCCCCCCCCCCCCGGGCCACTATGTCGTACAGTAAAACGTAACACATTAGTTGCTATTGTGAGCCAGTTCTATGCCTTCCCATATAGATGTTTTACACTAGCGGAGAAAAATTATGAAATGACCAAGAGAAAAAAAATCACACTACCGCAAACGAAAGCGGAGTGGAACTTTTACCTCGAGAACGCAGTGGAGAATATGATCGCAAATAGTCCGATTGGTGTACTGTTTTTACAATTTTTCCTGCTGATGTCGAGTAAACAAGGTTTACCAGCCAACACAAGATTTCTAATGTTTAATCTTCCCTAGATGCCAAACGTGCCTCTTTTGTGTTTGAATGAAAACAAAGTTTTAAGCAGTCGATAGAAAAAAGCCTTTCTCGTTTATTACATTAACAGTTTAACTGAATTAGTTCTTTCCTTTGTTTTTATTTCTTCGTGGTTTTTTAAAAGCGCCTCTTAACAAAGATCATTTTTTACCCACCTCTCTCCCCACCTTCAACGTTGAATGGGTTATGCAGTATTTTTTTGTTAAAATGCTATTTGTAGGGAGGTAAAAATTCCTGTTGAGGAGACAAATGGTGAATCTTTACCAAGTACGGAGGGTGTTATTATGAAGGTAAATATTATAATTTTATTTAAGGAATTGTTATTGATAATCACTTAATAAGTAAATAATAATAACAATGTTATTATTATTATTATTATTATTATTATTATTATTATTATTATTATTATTATTATTATACAATGTAAATAGGATAGTCGCTGTAGTATGTCAATCATTTATGGTTATACTTGATGTTATGTATGGAAGCAGATACGTTCAACACCAAAATAAACAGCAAAATTGTGCCTCTAACTTTATAAAACATAAGACTGTAGATGGACTGAATAATGAAAAAATAGACATCAGACTGGCAAGAAGAAGCTCGAAAGGGAAACAAAGGAGTCACATAAAAATATGTTAAGTAATTATGACGTTTTATGCATGTTTGTTATACCACGTGCCTTTTCTTTACTTTCGTTCATTTTCTACGCCATTGGTGTTAATCTAAATAGAGAGAAATGTTGTGTAACAGCCACTGGAAAACGATTGTTTTCCAATAGGCTATTTTACAGAGCGAGAAATGACATACTATACTTCATATTTATAGACGCAATGCCACTTTTATTACACCAACAGAAATGGGATTGCAACATGACTCGGCATTAGTTGGCATGCATTATGATGTAATGCTTGTTGTACATGTCTCGAAAATTTTCCTTCATTTTTAACTCAAAAACGGTGATAAAAATTCGAATACAAGACCGTTATTATGGCAGACGTGACACACGTTTTAGTGGTTTATCCTGGTGTCAACCGTACCAATCGTTTATTTAATTCCAAGAGCTTACTTTACAGTGAACCTTATTAGGAAGGTATAATAATGACAACTTTTTTTTCATCCAGACACAGAATTGCAAACCTATTAGTCAAGATAGTTATTGTTGGCTTGGCTATTTAACAAAATCAAATATTTTATTAACAAAATTGTTAAAACGATAACTGTTCAGGGTTGGGCCTTGGTTGGTTTCTACGACAGAATATGTAGTATGTTGTTTGAATGATTATATTGGAAGGTTTGGTGGAAAGAAAGCGCTTGTGTTCGTTGTTCATGTTGAAAGCGTTGCACATTTCACTTAAAGTAATACAAGATTGACCGAATATACCTAAAGAGCTAATGGAAAGATTTACGAATCTTACTCCTGTAAAGCGGAAATTTAAATCACGAATCAAAGGATGGCAGTTTTCATATTTGCAAGAAGCATTTTTGTCTAGGTTTCTTTTATACCCAACCGCCAATTTAAGTACGTATAACTATTTTTGTAGAGAAACTGCATTTATGCTGAATTTGGGGTTAGTCCAGGTTTCCCTTTTGGCATGGTAAGGTGAGAGATGTTTCAGCTGATCAGAATTTAAAGCCCTTTGCGGTTCAGTTTTCCTTCGATGTCTTCACTAACCATTAAGTTATCATAATACTGCCTGCAGGCTCAGATCGTTAAAGTTCGGCTATTAACAGAGACGCCATCAGTCCTTACGGAATATAAATGTACTACACACCATTGGGTAGGGTCTTGTCCGCTAAGTTTTCTTGAATAGCAAACCAAATAAAAAGAGCTTTGATTTTATGTGCGCTTTTTATCTTTTCAAAAACGAAGTTATGATCCCGCAGCATGGAATATTTAGTAGTTACGTATAGAACGTGATATTCAATGATGTAATTTTTGTTTTATGTGACCTTGGTCTGATCGATTTTTTGCTCAAATATGCACAAGTTTGAAGTTACTTTGTGCGATACCAGCAACGTATTGTTTTGTTTAGTGGTCATTCAATGAACAACAGGTCTGGAATGTCTACATTACCTGGCAGTTACTGACATCGAGCAATAATATGCAAATGTCACTACTGACAAACTCTGCCATGGCCGGTCCCAAGTGCGGATGAGAAAGGAGGAGGGTTTGGCAAGGGACCAATCACCCCTTCCCATAAAACAACCACCGATTACGGAAACTTGGACAGCAAACAATATGAAAACCTATGGTCTCAGAACCATGTCGTGTGAAATCCCTGAAGATAATGACCTCAGATGGGAAGACACGCATATGACGGCTGGGGGCGAAAGCCTACGGGAAGTCTCCAACCTGAGAACGACATGCATGAGATCACTTCTAACACCAAAAAGATACATCCATGTAGGATGTTGGAATGTAAGAACCATGTACACCACCGGAAAAACTGCAATAATAGCAAGGNCTGCCATGGCCGGTCCCAAGTGCGGATGAGAAAGGAGGAGGGTTTGGCAAAGGACCAATCACCCCTTCCCATAAAACAACCACCGATTACGGAAACTTGGACAGCAAACAATATGAAAACCTATGGTCTCAGAACCATGTCGTGTGAAATCCCTGAAGATAATGACCTCAGATGGAAAGACACGCATATGACGGCTGGGGGCGAAAGCCTACGGGAAGTCTCCAGCCTGAGAACGACATGCATGAGATCACTTCTAACACCAAAAAGATACATCTATGTAGGATGTTGGAATGTAAGAACCATGTACACCACCGGAAAAACTGCAATAATGACCTGGGATGGCAAACATGGAACGAAGTTAGGAACATAGCCAAAGACAGAGAGAGATGGCGGAGGATGCTGTCAAGCCTTATGAGCCGCCCATGGCTCGAAGAGGATAAGTAAGTAAGTAGTCACTACTGACAACCATATTGGCTGAAATATTTGAATTCTTTCCATCATCTGTCATGTTGTTTAGTTATTTTCTTCAGCTGCATGGTACTAACATTGTTCAGATTTTGGTAACAATCAACAAGCCCTTATTGTATATATTATGCATAATTTGATTACGAATACACATTCTGTCTGGGAGAGATTTTTTGAAGTATTCCACAAAAAATATTCCACATTTGAGTCAAGTCATCTCCTATTTTCACGGACTTCTGACGGAAAGAAGTCCAACAACCTGCAAAGAGAGTAGAAATTAGCAGTAGAGAGGCTGGCCTCTGTTTAAATACAGATAAAAAGAAAGATATGAAAGTGCAACAGAATCCAAATTGTGATAGACGAATTGTGATAATTATGAAAAATTCTGAAACAGTCAACTAGTTTTTATTTCTCGGTGCATTATTCACAGATAATTGAGACGACTCCAAATATATCGAAAGAAGAATCGGAATTGCGAATAGTGGAACAATTACACTTGGCAGGGAATGGAAAGACACGAGTATTAAGTTTGAAACTACTACGAGATTGCTGGCTTCTGAAGAAGGTAGATAAAAAAAGATTAGAAAACTTTAAGCTCTGATGTTACAGAAGACTTAAAAAATTTGTTGGTTTGGACTAAAAAAGTAACCAATTTTTAACTATTAAAATGAATCAGTAATGGAAATAGGTTAGAAAATTAAGTTAAATGGAAAGAAGTTATCATTCATTGGACACATTCTCAGGTCAGATGGTCTGTATAAGACATTGTTAATGGGAATGGGCTCTGGAAGCAGAGGAAGAAAAAGACCCAAAACAAGACTTGGTGACAGCATCAAGGAAGTAAGTTGGGTGACGAAGAAGGTGAGTGATAGAGTTGGAGGTTCATAGTAAGGGAAGATGCGGCGAGTCAGCTATGAGCTCTCGGTACAACAAGAAGATAGTGATGATAACATTCTCGAAGTTTATGAGGAAGTTATTGCATGGTATGGGGCTAGTTTCAAACTTTCGTATATAGTGACCGATATTTGACGGATGTTGTGAAAGTTTTTTCATACCTCACATGGAGAACTTTGATTCAGATGATGATAATGTGGTGTGGAATTCACCATGTCATTGCCTGATTATGACTAGAATGCATTGGATGTCTTGCACATACTATTCAACTTGTCATAAAGGACGGTTTTAAGAATGCCGGCTCGATTAATAACATTCTGGTAAAGGTTTAAAAAATAGTGGAATTGGCTAGAAAATCCACCAAAGGATCGGATTTATTAAAAAATCAAAATCGACTTCAGTGTGCCAATGCAAATTGTTGGAATTCGCAACTGATAACCATGATAAATTCAGTTCTAACAGGTGGTGAAGATTTGTGGAACGAATTGCCTGGTGCACCAAAACGTAAGACCACGATAGGTGTGTTCTCAATGAAATTATGGTAATTTTGAAACTGCTGATGCAACTGAGAAACTACATGATGAACATTTCGTTCCTACCTCATCAGTAGTCATTCCTTGTATTCGTGTAGTTGAGTACGAAGTTAACGATATGTTATCAAAGTATTCCAAAACGTTCCGAAATGCCTTGAAATCAGCATGGGTGGAGCAAGTGGATCACTACTTAACTAATAATACTTCTCACATAGCTACGCTCCTAAATCCTCATTTCAAAGATTTTTTGTTGGTGAGAAACGAGACTGTGAAATCTTCGATATCATCTTCTGCCACCGAGATAGACCCCCAACGTAATGAACATTTATAGCCTATCGAATCTCAACGTCCACGAGCTAATTGGCAAAAGTTGGACTCTTTTGGGAAGTAAAAAATCTAAAGAGAGTAAAAAATCTAAAACAGTCCAAAAGAGAAGTGCCAAGACTAAGATTGACGCTTACCTTGACGAGCCTGTACAAGATATGGATAGCGATCCTCTTAAATATTGGAAGCCACTGACCTTTATAAAATTTCATTCGAAACATCAATCACGTCTGTTGATCTTCTATGATTATATGTGGTGTTATATAATCAGATATACGAGTAAAAAAATCTCTAACTTTACAGTACTTAGAGTTTTTTTTACTCGTATATCTGATTATATGATAGCTCCTACGTTTTAATGTGGTAGAGCACTGTTGCTGATGACATTTCATATTCATTTGTTAATATGTGATGTTATATGAATGATAGACGAATAGTGAAGGTTGCCATTAACTTTACTTAAATTTATTTCCTGTATTATTTCAATTATTTTCAATTGTATTTTATTTAAATAAATTTAATGTGTAAACTATTTTTTGTTTTATTTAAACTATCTTGAGACTATTTGGCCCCAAGTTTATTTTTAAGTTAATGGCAAGCAACCGCAGCCCCCGTGTGGAAATTCATTTTATTTAATCAGCGTGCAGATCAAGCATCACAATGAATAGATCGAGTATTAATAATCGAGGGCCTGAGAATTCCTAGAAGAAAGTACAAGACGAATGAATATGTTTAGGGTCTTGTCCGCTAAGTTTTCTTGAATAGCAAACTAAATAAAAAGATGCATGACTCGCATTGTTTTGCAACATATTGAATTAATTGTTGGGAAAATATCTTTTTAGTTCTTTTTACTTTTATTTTCCACCTTACTTCGTGCTGGTTTATGTTTTTGAATAAATAATCCTTGATTATCTTTAGAAAGTGAACTGAATCTGGAATTTTGAAATAACCATTTCCAACACTTGTTTTGTTGGGTTTTTTTATTGCTTTATTAAAGGTAAGCAGTTTGTCACTGCCATGTTAAGCAGCCTTTTTACCTTTAAAATATTGATAAAATTGTTCCTTACCATACTATTACAGTATTCTTACCGAGGGAAAACGCGTAACCTGAAAGCCCATTGATTTCATTATCAAAAACAAAATGAAATACCCTTGCTTTATAGTCTTGCGCAGTAGTTTTATCAAAACTTTTTTCATTACACTTTACACCATAATTTGATTGTGTTTTTTTAATTACAGTGTCGGTATCACGTAGAGGCAGTAGTTAAGGTTCCCCAGGGCGGAGAAATATCATTGATTTTACCAATAATTGTATTTCCAAAACCGGCTAAACAAGTAAGTTGTGTTAACTTCGTATCTCTACTTATCCCTTCTTTATTCTTGCTTTTCTTTTTGTATTTGATCCGAGTTCCACCTCATTGTTGGTGTTGTATTTATAGTTGGCTCTGAAAAGGAACCCTGGCTATGAAGACCTTTTGACAGGTAAAAGCCATTTCCTCCAGTCCCGTGGATTAGCTTTAATACCGCCATATTTATTTCTTTGAATAACTGGAACTTAAGTTTGGTGGTACATTTCCTGTCCATTTAGTCCTATTATTTCTCATAAGTGGAACAATATGATGCTTTTAAAATTTGAAATGTAATCAGTGAAAAAGAAAACGAAAACAACTTACAAAGCATGGGATTTTTAACAATTGCTCTAATAGCAACAAAATGGCTTGCGCTCATAAAAAGGAAATCTGCTTCCAGTCTTGTAAATACATACAAAGCCTGAGAGAAAATAAAAGGTGCTGAAGACTGTAGTATAATGATTTGGTGATAGTCGCATATCGGACGTGTTAACTGTTGATTTTGTTAAAAAAAACGATGATGAAGGCGTTGGAGCTGACGACGATAAAATTACATATATGTAGATATATCAGTTATAAAGGCAGCCTCTTTAAGAGTAAGAAAGTCTTTTTCTCTTTCTTGTTCTCACGCTCACTCTACCTTTTCTCCCTTGCTCTCGTTCTCTTTTCTTTTTCTTTCATTTTATTTCTGTTTTCTCTCTTTCCCTCTTCCTCTCTTGTTTTTCTTTCATTCTTTTTCTTTGCTTCTATTTTTCTCCTTTTCTCCTCATTTCGCCCGTTTTCTCTTGCTTTTCTCCCTCCTTTTCTCTTTCCTTTCTCTTCCCCCACAATTCCCATACTCATTTTTTATTTTTATTTTTATCTCGTCCTCTCGTTTTCTCTCTTTTTGGCCCGTTTTCCCCATTCTCTTTGCTTGACCGTTGGTCAAAGAATATTTAGTTATTCAGATTTTTTTCGTGTTTATATTTGTTGCAAATTCTAATAATTCATTTATCTGCTTTCGTCTTCAAGTGGATAACATGGAATCGTCCGATTTGGCTTAATAGTGTTGAAATCAAAGATGCAAGTGGGATATGTTCAGTACCAAGATATTTACTAGGTACGAGGCCTTCCATATTCTGTTACTTTAACGTGTTACAATTATTGCATCATGTTTTTATTTTGAAATAAATACGAGAATTTATTACAGCATCAACAAGATTAGGAGTATGATTTTCATTTTCTACCAATTTTTAAATCTATTTATCTATCTTTATGATTTAGTTGGCTCAAAAATAAATACTAATTGGAAAATAGTTCAACTTGAGCATTGCTTTTCATTTACCTTCGTTGGAGTGTCTGAAGTCGGTATAGAGTGAAACTGGTAGATATGTTTTATATACTAGGGAATATACTATGCAACCACGCAAAAAGATCAGTTGAGAAATTGAACTATATTTAATTTTCCTTGAGGAATGTATTAATTTTTGCATTTATACTTTATTTCGATGTACCCTTTTAGGCTTTGCCGTAAATTAATTGAAATATGCAGTATAGATCCTGTTAATGGTATAAGGAAAGAGCCCCTCCCCCAAAATAATTGGAACCTCATTTACAGGGATAAAATGATGTTCTTGAATTGAATATCCTTTAATTAATCGTCAATATAAAACTCAAGAAGATTGACTTTTTCGTCAAGGTCAGCCGGCAGATTATGATGCGTATAGCTTTTAAGGTTGTGAGATCTGCCCTTACATTGGTCATTGCTTTTTGAATTTTATTTCGTTATTCCCTGCTTTGTTAAAATTAAGTTAAAAATATTTTTAAACTTGGAAATAAGTGTTCATGATCGACTGGTTCGCAGGAGACATTACTAGAGTATTTACGACTTGGGTTGGTTCTTGTTTTGTATTTTCTCTTAACGGTTCGTGGATACAAACACTAACATGGCTAACGCGATGGTCATGTTAGTGTTTGTGAACTTTGACCCAGGAATAGCAATTCTGCTGCGTAATGTCAAACTTGCTGGTCATCAATAATCATTATATCATTATACCACCATTTATATCATGTAGATATACCTGTATGATAGATTTTTTTTATTCCTTTCTATGATCATTTTGAAAATCTATTATTATATTGTACCATACTGTATTAAAATGAATTGTATTTTTTGTTATATTATACCATTTCATACCATATATTATTTTTCGAAATTCCTCACATGGCAATTACAAGCCCCTCTGAAGGGCACCTTTCAGTCATTGCCATTTAGGATAGGATTTATTAATTGTGTCATTTTCTATTTTAGACTCCAAAGAGTTTATGCATGTGCCGTTATCTCCAGGGACTCGAGTATGACGTTATTAACTGTATAAAATACTTGTACTCAGTTTTGTAAAATAAGAACCATTTGTAGTATTTTCTAAATAAATGTACTTAAGCTTCTGGGATATAACTGTTCTATTTTCATAGATCAGATTTGTTTGATATACATTTTTATGCTGTATTTTGAGGGTGTGACTAGATGGATTTTAACAATTTTCTTTACTTGTAACTCTGGTTAAAACCAGGTGGATCTCTTTTCTTACACTAACTCTTGCTTATTCTTGTTTTTGTGATCTATTTCGTCGGCTGAGTTGATTGTTTTATTTACACTAAAGTGGCGTCCAGTGCTCAACTGTGAAAGATAATCAGTTTTCAGAACGCACTTCCGTCAGTTGGACTGTTTAAGGCCTACTCTCAGAAGCACTTTATAAAGGACAAGAAAACACGGGCCTGCGTTTAAAATCTATTTTTCAAAGGCCTTAGGTTCTTCAACTGATTTGTGTGTTTTTTAATGCACTGGATCCAAAAATATCATCCATTTTCTTTGGTCAGGTCAAGATTTTAAGATATGATTAGTGCAGGTTTTGACCCCTGAATAGTACTTAATTTAAAAAAACAGGACTATAGCTGGCCCAATCTTTGTTTTTATGTAGAAAACGAAACTGGAGCAGCCTCAGTCTGTAACCGAAAGTTCATCTGTATTTAGCTTAAGGGAACTGAAACTGTAACTTTTTCCGTATGCACCGCGATGGTAATTTATTGCAGAGCTGAACTCCAGTCAATGTAACTTGAAATCGCAAAGAATAGACGCAGTGTTTCTATTTGGTATTTCAGAGAATAGATTGCAAATGTACAAATTATCCTGACAGGTCCTGTTATATATGTGGTTGTGGTAATATGATACTTCCTGGTCGCCTTGCAAAATTACGGATTTTTTGAAGAAGGCATGTCATTCTTACTTCGGATTTAAGCTTGAAGACCAGGACAAAACATTTGCACCCTATGTTGGCTGCAAAACGTGAAACCTGTGTGATTGGAGAATAACAAAAGGAAAGGTATGCCATTCGCTGTAACCTGTTCCTTTGGTGTGAAGAGAGGGTAAAGATCATGTGACCTAATGCTATTTTTGCATGACTAATCTTCAAGGAATCAAACGCAAAAACAAGCATTGTGCTCAGTTCCGCTCAGATTTCAATTACCTGAAACAAGACCTAAACGTCTCAAAGGAATCACCACAACGTCTAGGCTCCCGTCTTCGTGAGAACAATTTGGTGGCACCTCAAACAACACTCTTATTGGTATCGAAAGGGTGAAAGGGAATTTAGGCAGTTCTGCACAACCCAGAGATACGTGTCATGGGTTTACTGCAACAACATTGCTGATTTGATGAAATCAATGGGCATGGACTATGTTGCTGTGGAATGGAGACTTTTCATCGACTAGTCCAGCACATGCCTCAAAGCAGTTCTCCTTCATAACACTGGTAAACAAAGAAAATTTTTTCCCTCTGGCATGGAATTTAAGAACAGTTTTAGACTAATTTGAGGGTGGTGTATTCAAATCTGATTTTAGATTTTCTCCATCACATCAAGTTTTTGCACTATACATATTTATGTTTTTTCGTGATATCCTGTCTTATCCTATCATATCCTATCAAATAGTGTAGCAAAAAAAAGCCCTGATTATATGGTTCATTTTGGTAAATTTACTTTTCATTCAGTCTCCCAATAAACTGAAGACAATTTTTGTTTTCTTAGAACATGCATTACATAACCATTTTTTATGATGCGAAAGTAAACAAAGAGATTTCAACTTACACAACACTCGTTTGCAGGTAGTGTTTTTTTATTGATTTTATCACTAAATTTAGTTATTTATTGTTATTATTCTGCTGGGGTTTTTTGTGAAAATGCCTAAGATGTGGGAGGTTGGGTAGAAATTCAAGTAACAACTCAGGAAACAAATTATTTCTTGTCTGCAGGACGTGTTACTGACCCAACAATGGCCTCTACATCTCACAGAAGACAGTGCTTAAGTGATCCAAATATGTTTTGCAACATCTGTGGGAGCTTTACTTTGAAGAATCAGAGGCGCAACATTACTGACTTTGTTAAGAGTGTGTATTTGGCTTACTTTAAAGTACCACTTGGAGACGAAGACAAGCATTGGGCTTCTCACAAAGTATGCAAAACCTGTGTCGAGACCCTGAGATCATGGTCTCAAGGAAAGAATGCAAAACTTAAGTTTGAAGTGCCTATGGTTTGGAGAGAACCAAGCAATCATTTAGATAATTGCTATTTCTGCCTTGTCAATGTAAAAGGTTTCAATAAGAAAAACAAGCAATATTTGCAGTACCCAAGTATCCCTTCAGCTATCCGACCATTTGCCCATAGTGAAGAAATACTTGTACTAATATTTACTGAGCTTACATAAATTGATGACACATCTTTGCTCACCTTTTTCTAGTGATGAAGAAGAACTACAGATATTTTTCAGCCCTGTGATGAAGGTAGTGACAAACCAATTCTGTTTACTCAGCAGACTTTGAATGATTTGGTTAGAGATCTTTATCTACCAAAAGAGTCTGGTGAACTGTTGGCTGCAAGAGAATCGAATGTTGAAACCCGGCACAAGTGTCTCATTTTATCGCAACTGGGAAGCAGAACTGCGGAAGTTCTACCATTCAGATGGCCAGCATGTCTATTGTACTGATTTAGAAGGGTTACTTCTCTTTATGGGACTTCCAGCTTATGATTCAAGGGATTGAAGGATTTTTATTGGCAGTTCCAAAAGAAGTTTGAAATGTGTTCTGTTACACAATGCAAATAAGTATGGCTCGGTACCAATAGATCATTCTGTAAAACGTGAGGAAGAATATAACAACATCAAGATTGTTCCAGAGAGGTTGCAATATCATGTTTAATGGGTAATTTGTGTGGATTTCAAAGTGGTTAACTTTCTTTTAGATCAGCAAGGAGGGTACACAAAATACCCCTGATTCCTGGGACAGTAGAGCTACAGCAGAGCATTGGGTGAAGAATAAATGGCCTCGGCGACAAAGTTTGGCATCTTGNTTCAAGGGATTGAAGGATTTTTATTGGCAGTTCCAAAAGAAGTTTGAAATGTGTTCTGTTACACAATGCAAATAAGTATGGCTCGGTACCAATAGATCATTCTGTAAAACGTGAGGAAGAATATAACAACATCAAGATTGTTCCAGAGAGGTTGCAATATCATGTTTAATGGGTAATTTGTGTGGATTTCAAAATGGTTAACTTTCTTTTAGATCAGCAAGGAGGGTACACAAAATACCCCTGATTCCTGGGACAGTAGAGCTACAGCAGAGCATTGGGTGAAGAATAAATGGCCTCGGCGACAAAGTTTGGCATCTTGTGATAAGAATGTCATCAATGACCCTCTGGTGGATAGGAAGAACATTGTCTTTGCTCCCTTGCACATAAAACTTGGATTGATGAAACAGTCGGTCAAAGCTCTTGATCACAGTTGTGAATGTTTCAGCTATATATGTTCAACGTTTCCTGGTCTTAGCGAAGAGAAAAAAGGCTGGTATATTTGATGGACTCCAAATTTAAACACTTATGAGAGATGTAAACTTTATTACATCCATGAATGAGACAGAAGAAAAAGCTTGGAACGCATTTTGTAGTGTGGTGCAGACTTATCTAGGAAATAAGAAAGCAGACAACTATGAAGACATTGTAAAAGAACTACTAATGAGCCTGCGAGATCTTGGATGTTGAATGAATATCAAGATCCACATTTACACAGTCATTTGGACAATTTTCCGGAGAATCTTGGGAATTTGAGTGAGGAAGAAGGGAAGCATTTTCATTAGCACATTGAAACAATGGAAGAACGGTTTCAAGGCCGGTGGGACTTGCACATGATGGCGGATTATTGCTGGAGCTTGATGAGAGATAACCCAGAAGCTGTACATCAGAGGTCAGCCAAGAAAAGAAAGTTCAGATAACTGCTATTTGATGTTGATCTGTGGTCCGTGTAAATATATATGTATTTTTTTTGTGTTTGTGGGACAGCCTGGCTGATGATCAACATATCATACAAGAATGGGTGACAAGACAAGGCTTGTAACCTGGTTTGCACGTTTAGTCTCGCCATATTGAACCAAACAAGATATTACTTCCACACTTACTTATTAAAGTCGGGCGTATGAAGAGTTTTGTAAAGCCAATGGGCAGGGATTGCCGAGGGTTTTCTTTGCTTCTGCAGACGTTTCCTCGGATACACTTTGAAAAGATTAAGGCTGGCTTCTTTCACGGGCCTCAGCTATGAGAACTCGTGAGGGACTCGAAGTTCGATGATGTGCTGAGTGCAGCTGAGCTGTTGGCTTGGCCGTAGGGGGGGATGATGGCAACCTTCTCGTGGTCCCCACCGTTAGTACCTGCCTTGCAGGGAAGCTAGTGCCATTACCTGAACGACAAAGACATTAGAAATCATAACTGTACTGCTTGATCATGAAGAAACGTCTCGAACAATCGGGCCCAGCAATCCTTCAACTTAACGTCGAAGGCATATCGGGACCTAAATGTAAAGTTATACAAAACATCGCTATGACAAATTCAGTTTCCGTCATCTTGCTTCAAGAAACGCACACCACCAACAACGACAAAATCAAGATCTATGGCTACACGCTAATCGATGCTGTTCACGACAACAAGCACGGTATTGCTACCCTCGTCAGAAATGATCTCACTGCACAACTTGTTGAAAAGAGCAAAGACAGTGAAATGCAGTGGCTAACCATCAGGATTAACGACGATATAACGATTACCAACATCTACAAACCACCGAATTCTCCATTTGTACCGCCCCCTCTTTATGACCACCCAGTCATTTATTCAGGGGACTTCAACTGCCACCACACCTCTTGGGGCTATCGAAAGAGTGACCACGATGGTGAAGCCCTCTACGAGTGGGCAAGTACAATGGACCTCAAGTTACTATACGATCCTAAACAGCCCAAATCATTCGACTCAGCTGCATGGGGTACTTCCACCAACCCAGACCTTTCGTTCTACTCATCGGATGC
>RDPX01000064.1:413526-447853 GCA_003991215.1 Morbakka virulenta | reverse complement strand
TGATAAGTGGGTGGTTGGTGTCAGCAAGGGCATGCGACCGTAAAATAACCAGCTCCAATAAAAATGGTACGTACATTGTTCAGAATGGAAAATCGGGATAGGGCGTTCTTCCTAAACGACGCGCGTTAGTCCCCCGCTGGCGTGAGAAGAGGACAAGGGGTACCGTGTCAACCATGGGCACGGCTAAAGAAGTCAGTGGAAGAAAAGATCAGGGTTGGAACGTGGAATGTTGGGAGTCTGATAGGAAGAGGAATGGAGCTGGTGGACTGCACGAGAAGAAGGAGACTAAATATTTTGTGCGTGCAGGAAACAGGGTGGAAAGGAAATGGAGGGAGGGAGCTGGCTGATGGTTACAAGTTGTTGTATAGTGGAGGATCGGCTGGGCGGAACGGAGTGGGAGTGATTTTGGATGCAGGCTTGAAGAATAAAGGTATAGAAGTGATAAGAAGATCAGACAGGCTAATGCAGGTCAAATTGCTTATAGGAAAAAGAGACGTAAACATCTTATCGACATATGCGCCACAAGCTGGATGTAGTAAGGAGGAAAATTATAAGTTCTGGGAAAGTTTTGAAGCTCTACTATATGGTATACCCAAAAGAGAAAAGCTAGTAATTGGCGGTGACTTGAATGGGCATGTCGGCAGAGGCAAGGATGGCTATTACGGAGTACATGGGGGATTTGGGTATGGAAGAAGAAACAAGGAAGGTGAACGGATATTGGAAGTAGCTGAGAGTTTTCAACTGTAGTGCGTGAACACAACATTCAAGAAACGAGATGAACACCTCATTACATATGATAGTGGCGGAAGGAGGTCACAGATTGATTACTTCATGATAAGGCAAGATGACAAAAGAGAAATAAAACTGTGGGGTGATAAATGGCGAGGCCATAGTAAATCAGCACCGTTTGCTAGTAGTGGATTTGGGATGAAGGAGAGGTACAAGAGCTAGGAGCATCAAGCTGCCCAAAATTAAAGTTTGGAAACTTAACGAAGAAAAAGCACGGTATAAGGAGATTGTACTAAAGAAGAGACAGGATGCACACCGGGATGTTGATGGCACATGGAGTGCAATGAAAGAGGCGATGATGGAAGCAGTTGAAATTGTATGTGGAAGAACCAAGGGAGGAGAAAAGGTCAATAGAAATACATGGTGGTGGAATGATGAAGTGCAAAAAGCTGTGGAGAAGAAAAAGATGTTTAAAAGTTGGAAAAATGACCCTACAGAAGAAAATGAAATTACATACAAAGAGGCAAACAGAAAAGCTGAAAGAGAGGTAGCAAAAACAAAGTGGAATGCTTTCCAAGAATGGTATGAAAAGCTGGACACCAAAGAAGGTGAGAGTTGCATCTATCGAATAGCGAAGACAAAAATGGAGAAAGGACGTTGGTAACGTGGGTTCAATCAAGGATGGAAATGGGGAAATACTGTATGAAGAGAAGGAAATACAAAAGAGATGGAAGGACTATTTTGAAACACTGATAAATGTAGAGAATCTAAAAGAACCTGTTGTGCTCTGCAATCCAACAGAAGGTTCTGTATCATCTCTTACAGAGGAGGAAGTTAGAAGAGCCTTAGAAAGAATGAAAAATTGAAAAGCCAGTGGCCCATCAGAAGTGACATGGATGACGGAGCTGTGTAATAAAATCATGAATGAGGAAAGGATTCCAGAAGATTGGAGAGATACTTATATTGTNACAAAAATGGAGAAAGGACGTTGGTAACGTGGGTTCAATTAAGGATGGAAATGGGGAAATACTGTATGAAGAGAAGGAAATACAAAAGAGATGGAAGGACTATTTTGAAACACTGATAAATGTAGAGAATCTAAAAGAACCTGTTGTGCTCTGCAATCCAACAGAAGGTTCTGTATCATCTCTTACAGAGGAGGAAGTTAGAAGAGCCTTAGAAAGAATGAAAAATTGAAAAGCCAGTGGCCCATCAGAAGTGACATGGATGACGGAGCTGTGTAATAAAATCATGAATGAGGAAAGGATTCCAGAAGATTGGAGAGATACTTATATTGTGCCTATCTTCAAACAGAAGGGAGACAACATGGAATGTGGGAACTACAGAGGGATAAAGTTAATGGAGCATGCAATGAAAGTTATGGAAAGGATCATTGAACAGAGACTTAGAGATATTACAGATATTGATGAAATGCAGTATGGTTTTATGAAAGGAAAAGGCGCGACTGATGCAATGTTTATAATGAGACAACTACAGGAGAAGGAACTGGAGGGAAACCAAACACTCTACTGTGGCTTTATAGATCTGGAGAAAGCCTACGATCGTGTGCCACGAGAGGTTGTCTTCTGGGCCTTGCGGAAGAAGGGAGTACCAGAGAAGATGGTAAAGGTGATACAGGAAATGTACGAAGGGGCAAGAACCTGGATCAGATCAGAAGAGGGGCAGTCAGAGGCTTTTGAGGTCAAGGTAGGACTGCATCAGGGTTCTGCACTGAGCCAATTTCTATATGTCATTGTAATGGATGTGGTGACAAATGGGCTACGAAACGAAGAAGCGTGGGAACTTCTCTTTGCTGACGATATATCTGTCACTGCTAACACCGAAGCAGATCTGCAGGATAGAATGGTAATGTGGCAAAGGACATTGGAGAGGCAAGGAATGAAAGTAAATGCAAAGAAGACGGAGGTGATGGGATGCTGCAAAGAAGGGAGAATGAAGGTATTGGACATGAGAGATGCCAGTGGTGACCACCTGAAACAAGTGAAAAGTTTCAAATACTTAGGATAGACCCTGGAAGAGACTGGGGGTTGTGAAAGAGAAGTAAAGGAAAGAATAAAAGCTGGTTGGAATAAGTGGAGAGAAGTGAAGAGCATAGTCTGCGATAAAAGAATCCTCCGGCGGGTGAAAGTAAAGGTATATAGAACGATGATCAGACCAGTGTTGGTGTACGGAGGGGAAACCTGGGCCCTTAGAAAGAAGGAGGAGCAAATGCATATGCGGACGGAAATGAGGATGCTGAGGTGGATTCTTGGAGTGTCGTTGCGGGAGAGATGCACAAGCGAGGAAGTAAGGAAAGTGGCAGGAATACCATGCATTAGCATCCAGTTGAAGGAAGCAAGGTTGAGGTTGTTTGGGCATGTAGCAAGAAGAGATGAAAGTTGTGCAGTCCAGAGGGTACGGCGAAAACCAGTTAGAGGGAGGCGATCGGTCGGAAGGCAGAGGCTGAGGTGGAGGGAGATCCTGAAGCGGGACATGGAGAGCAGAAGACTGACGGAAGGAGGTGCAGTGGCTAGAGCTCGTTGGCGCCAACAACTACGTGCTGCTGACCCCTGACGACAGGGAAAACAGCAAATGGAAGAAGAAGATTATTGGCGCAAGAGTCTCTTTTCCTGTAATGCTTATGTGGGCACCGCTAAAATGTTGCAACAGTTGCAACTAAAAGAAGCCTGTGGTTGACATTATTTGCTTTGTGGTACTAGATAGTCATAATCAAAAACCTCTGGTATACATTTTTAACGGGTTTTTTTATCTCCATTCCTGGAAAAGTAAATTTTGACAGTGACAATTAATTACAGACATCTTTCTGATGCCAACGATATACTGTACCGTTACTACAGTGCTCAATTACCGTTGTATAACTATTTTCTGACCGGAGCTCTCCTTACGAATCGATCCTGGCCAATTCTGGTTGACATCCAGTGGTCATCGCAGGAACTAGTAGCCGACGTGAGAAGCCATGTTGTCAGCAAAGTTTCCTTTCCTTTGCAGTTATGGTATTGCCCAGACCAGGCTGACGTTGACTCACCATTCTATGATAAACGGAGATATAGTTGTTTATTTGCTTAAACAAAATTCATTTAAGGTTTTTTAATCTCGCTTTTAAGCTAAAGCTTTCTTAGTCCAGGTCTTCCATACAAATTTTTACATAGGGTCCGATATCACCTGCTCATGAACTTGTGTGGGTGTTCTTCTACTTCAGTGGGGAAAATAAACCAAACGTGAGAGAACAAAAATGGCCTAATACTTGGCTGGACGTGTCTTCTGCTGTAAGGCCTGATGCATCATTGCGTTTCCTTGCCTTCCTAGCAGTCGTGGGGGCCCTATAAAAACACCCCCAAAAGAAATTCAAGAGATCCAATACAGTTGGTAACAACGTTTCTCTTAAATGCTTTATATAGTGTCCACCCGTTCACTTAATTTGGTCGTTAAATCAAATTCCAATGAAGAGCAATCGAAAATAATGACAAGACTTCAAAATACCTTTATGCAGGTTGCTGGACCCTTTATACTGCTTTTTAAGCTCAAGAACTCTTACTAAATTTCAGAGAGAAGATTTACTAGAAAATATAGACCTAACTGTGTGTAACACAAATAATGATTACAGTAATATTTATACAAATATGACAAAAAAGAAGTGAAAATAGCAGTGATGATTAATCATGATGACAACGGTTACAGTGATGATGGTGTAAGTAGCCATTAGGAAGGTAGTAATGATAACGAGCATATATTTCTTGAAATTAAAACTTAAATACGAAAAATCTCTGCGCATAGAAATGGGTTTGAACTAGTGCCGATGGCTATCACAGCCACATGCTGATCCATGCCATCTCCACTATATATCTTTTTCTATCTATACATATATAATGTATATATTTGGAAACGGATACACAAACACGGTTTTTATATCTACACCGAAGCTTGCAAAATATAACAAGGAAAATGAGACTCGAATGTTTCTTTTACAATAGCAAGAGAATCTTTGCAAGTTAATATTGATGTTTTTATTGATAGATAGTGATAGTGGCAGTTTGCACTTAAGAAGGTATGCTGCATTGCATTGAAGAGATTGTATGTTGAGATGAAAGGCTACTTGCTTTATACTTAAAGGTTACCTTCAAGCTTTATACGAAAAACAAGAGAGAAGAAAATTTTATATTTTAATTACCTTGAAGGTAACTACCATTCCAAATGTTGTTGGACTTCCTTCACCAACTCTCCCATGTACCCATTGAACACCACCTGACGCGCCATTTGTTGATTCAACAGCTGTCAGGAATTTCCCAATTAGAGCTCCGTCTTCCTGGTGATCAAGATAAAGAATTGATCCTTTGCTATTTGTCCAGGTTCCAGTTAGGAAGCAACAACTCGCTGCTTTAGCTTTACCTGTGAAAGTAAATGGCGTAAAGTTTAAAAGAAATTCCGTACACAAAATAAAAAAACCCAACAATTATTATACTTATTCATAATTTTAACTTTTTCATATTGTGCTCTAATTAAAACAATGTAAGTTTGACGTTTAGTGCAATGATCTTGGTCTCTGTAGCACTTTTGAGCTGTAGAAAAAATGTACGATATGAACCTTCTTACCTGCTATTGTTTTTATCTCCTCTGTACCATGTGACAAAATATGATGTTTTGATCTGCAAAAAGTATTAGAATACTTGGTAGGGTATTATTTAATCTTAGCAGGATAGAATATTACCCGGTAAAATAGCTTCTGCTATGTATTTCTCTTTTCCTTCATGGTTCATGACCATGTTATAATCAACATTTTGCTTCCAAACGTTAAATGACTCTTTTTCAGTAGTTAAAACCTACACAAGGCATAAAGCGGCTAAGCGTAGCAACTGTAAAAGTAAGACAGAAAAATATATAATGAAACCAAGGAATAAGAGATGATGTTAGACTGTGAACACTTACGTCATATGGGGAATAAAAGCGCTTGGAAGCCAAAGAGTGTCATTCATAAAAAGATTTATTATAACGAGGTTTAAAAACTGGATGATGATGAAGACATCGAGGAAAGTGTGTCACACGAGATGTAACACACTGAGCTTGTACCAACGAAGAAACCTTATCAGGATACTTTCCATGATACTACTTATAGCAACAACTAGCCACATTACGTCGACGAGACAAAATATTTAATAGCAGCAGCAGCAGGTTTGGATCCATCAAGTTACAAACAAGTCTCTGAACTCGATATAAATATAAAGATGAAAGGTTAAAGCACCTGTTCAGATGTAATAACAGCACTCCATGCAAGAACAGGTGGTAGGTTTATAAAGGTATATAATGCGATAGGGACACGGTAATCTACAGTACGACAAAAAAACACCAACTTTCCAATAGATGGAATATAAGAACGCCAAGTAAGGTCTTGAAAAATGACAAATCAAGCATTTGGAAGCTCCTGAGCATTCCTCAGAAGGAAACACAACTTCATCATGAACTCTTAGCAATGTAAGAGATTGCTTTTTTTTAAAAACAATTAATTTTCTAACGATATTTTTAAAAAGACTGAAGACTGGTGAATTACATTTTAAGTCACAATATGTGTTTCGAATATAGTTTCCTACTGTAGCTTTAATAGGTAGGCTTCATAACCATGGTAACAACTATTAAAAACTAAATATTATAAAACGTTATCTATATATACGTTTATATATTATTACTGTGCAAAGTGGTTGCAGAATCTATTAAAAGAGTACTCAGTACGTAACAGAGAGGAGATACATAGATATTAAACATAAATGTGTGCTTAAAATAAATATTCTTAAATTAACAAACTATTAAAAATGCTTCACTACATTCTGCCAGTTTGATCCGTATAACAGACAATGAAGTAAAAGGAAATTTTTTTTGCATCCAACCCAAAATTGATTAAGGAAGATGTTACTCAGTACTTGCATAAGAATGACGAAGCTGAAAAAAATGGGTCAAATCGGACGCAGCAAACTGAGCTGGATGAAGCGAGGAAAGCTCATTGCAACACTTCCTATGACAATGCCTATAAAAAAATCGTCAAAATTTCCAGTTCTTAAAAACTATTAATTACTACAAAAAGCAAGTGCTTATACTTTTACGAATTGCCTAATTCTCTACGAAAAAAGCCAATTAAACATTTAAAGAAATTTTGAGGGGAAGCTGAAAGCCCTAACCAAATCAATGCAAACTTTTCAAAAAACGTTATGAATTACAGTAACTAATCTAATGCAAACAAAATAGTACAAAGTTTTAAAACCTGTTTGAACACGACCGAAAAATAATACAAATCAGAAAAGTTCAATTGATGAAATGTCCTTTTCTCTTGCTTTTTTTGACAACTTCTAGAATTCCAGTTGCTCTTTAGTAAAATTAGTAAATTGGCACAAAATAAAGGAGTGCAGTTAACAATTGACAGCTTATTCTAAATAATCTACACAGAAAAGCACAAGACAAAAAGCAATGATGGTTTGTAAAAATTTCGTAAACTAACAGATCTTTAATCGTATAACTTCATTCCAAAATCATAAACCACTTGTCTCCTAAGAGTAAAGTCACGTTAAATTACAAGTTCAAGTTTTCATTTTCTGGACAGTCACAAACCACTTATATATTTTTACAATCAGCACAATATTCTTCCAACTTCTCTCTGCGATGAAAGGACTTGATTTGCATAACAATAATGAATTCAACAATAAGTTCACATCACTCTCTCCTTTTGGAGGCCAAAGTGATCAAATATAATATGATAAAAAATAGAATTCAAATGTCATTTTCATCCTTATATTCAAATATTCCTTTGATATTGTCAACCACATGAGATGGTGCTTTCCGTTTTTGTCAAAAATAAATTCTTGTGCTTCTGAATTAATATTCAATGTTGTACATGTATTCGTATTACCACAGTGTAACTCAAGTAGATAGAGAAACGTCATAGGTCTCTCTAAGTGTGTTTTACTTGTACCTAGCTTAACTGCTTGAACAAGTTCATCCCTCCCAAAAACCAGATTTGCTGTACCTCTTATCATCCAATTTTCTCTATTCTTATTATCACCTCAAACCATTAATATATGCCCTTCTTTCATGTGTGATTTTTCCCTGAATGAATGACACTATGTCTCTGTTAAAGCTCGTACACAATCTCGGTTTCACCTCTTCAACACTGCCTCTTTTCCTCTCTTTAAGTGCTTTCCTCTCTTTTTTGGAGATCTTTTTTATCGATTTCTGAAGGGTCTTCACCTAGCAGGTAATTAGCCTATCCAAAAACTACCATATTCAGAGTGAGTATTTGTAGCTCAAAGTCATCTGCGCAATAAGTAAATGGTCTATTTTTCAATACTCTTTGTAGATCTTGAAGAATCTCTTGTAAATCTAAAAATGTCAGCTTTGCGGACCCGATTGACTTGTATAGTGCTGATTTAACTATGTCAACCAATTTTTCAAACATCCCTTCCCACAAAGTAGCTCGATTTAGATTGAATTGCCATTTTATGTCTTCCTGTGCAAGATGCTCTTGAAACCTTTCACTTTTTCTCACTATTTCATCCACTTTAAAGGCTGCAATAAATGTGCTCTTGTTGTCTGAGATAATCTTAGAAGGTCTACATCTTGCTGCTATGAACTGCTTGACACTTTATAGAAATTGCTTAGATGTTTCATTTGGCAAAAGTATTGTCAACTTACTAATGCATAGGCACACAGAAAGATGTTTGCTTTGCTGTCTCATTTCCACTTTTTCTTGCATTTGATTGGAGCAGTGAAATAAACTCCAACAACATCAAACTGTATATTTTCCCCAGACCTTTCCTGTGATAGGCTTTCAAGTGGGTATGCAGGTGCAATTTTTGTCTGAAATCTTTTGCAACCTTGGCATTGTCTTCGAATTTTTTTACCAATGCTTGTTAGCTTGGTAATTCAATAGTTTTTACAAACTTTTGCCATGGTAAATGGTACCCCTTCAAGCAAGGCCTGTAGATGGACATTCTCAACGAGCTTTGAAAAAACAATATGATAAAATGAAAATACATTGAATGTACTCCTTGTATTCTCCCCTTGCATTCATAGATTTCTTGAATATTCTAGACTAAATATTATTTTTCAGTCATTTTTAAACTGCAGCACTCCCTTTACTTCTTGCTGGGCTCTCTATACATGGACGTTTCTTTTGTTCACAAAAGACCTTTGACTCCCTTCTCCAGCTTGAATTTTTTTGAAAAACTCTTAATCCAGGGTAATACTCTAAGGATGGTCCACCACCTCTTCCTAGTGAGTAAATCGTCAATGTGACCTCACTCTCTTCCAACAGCAACCTGCATGATTTCTTTGGCTGCTTGTTTGCCTAACTATGACTCAGAGTGTAGTTTGGTGACAACATTTCCTGGCCATTTCTTAACATAAGTCGACCATGAAGGTTTTTGTATCTATTTCTCGTTTCCTTGCAGACTGTTCTCTTTGTAGGAACATCTGTTCAAATAAAATATTTTTCTGTGATTTTCGTTACTGTGTCTGCTACGAGCTGCTTGGATTTTCCTTTTTCTTAATGCCAGTGCAGGCAAATTACTGAGTCAGTCCATCCATAAATTTCTGATGGTTGGTACTGATTAAGTGCTTTAGCTGTTTTGTTTAACAAATTACTGATCATGTGACAGCTTACCTATTCCAGTCTTAGAATCTTTATGTCACTAACAAACTTGAGTGACAAAATACTCTTATTGAGCAACTGCATAGACTGTGGCATAACATCCTAAGATGCTAGCAACAAAGTATCCACGCAACTCAATGGGTGTTGTAAGCTCCTTTCTTAAAGTCAAACATCATGGAAATGTGATTGTCACTAGTAAACTCTCAAGCCGTTTTGCCAACATTCTTTTTAAGTCATATGGTATTTCTGCATCTTAATTAGTCTTCCTTTCACATATATCTCTGAATATGACTTTGGAAATCAAAAACAAAGGTGATGCTTTGCCCGTAGGGTCGTTTACTCTAACCATTGTGCTGACCACAATGCACTTTATTGCAGTTGATTCGTTCTCTGAAAATTTGGTTGCCATAATGTCACTTCCCTTTTCCAATAACATTTCCAGAGTTTCAATTTTTCCAGCTTTTCCAGAAAATTTTCACTGATGTCTTCTTGAGGTTTTTTGTCTTGGTATAGTCATTTTCTCCCAAATTCAAATAATCTACATAAATGCCATCTCTATTTTCTCAAACACACTCCTGATATTCTTCTGCAAACTTCTGCAGGTGCTGTTTTAAGGTTTACCCTAGCATAAAGGGCTTTAACCTAGACAAAACAAGGCTCTAGTCACACAGACAATGATGATAGGTTTTTCACTCTGCAAATCTTCTATCCAAATGAGTCTCAGTACATCCCTATCTGTCTTCCTCATAATTATTTGGAGAAACTCCTGTTTCATGTTTCCTGCTAAATATACTGATTTGAATCTTCATCGTAAGAGAATGTCTAAAATCTTTCCATGTAGGCGAGGACCAATGCCCCCAAAACTCTTTTAATAATGATGCATATAGGTTTCCTTTTGAACATGCATCACAGATTATGCGTACTTTTGTTGTCCAGAAACTTTCTCTTATCACTGGTTTGGGAGGAATACAGTGCACTACACGTACCACTGTTTTCGGTGCCTTTTCCACAATTCCCTCTTTTGACTGCTCCTGAATAATAATGTGATAGGATTCAAAGAGTTTCGCCTGTTTATCTAAGCCAAGAATCAATGAGTTAAATTTAACCTTATTCACCATCTCATTTTTGGGAGTGGTGGATGTGCTACTTTCCATGGTAGAGAATTCTCGTACCTCCCACCTCTTTGAATGAGTTCCTCTTTGAACTCTTGATAAACACTCATTTGATCACCATTAGGATTGTTCTCTATGCCCAACACATGCAAGCTGAGTAACTGCATGAAATCATTACGACAAGGTCTTGTAAATCTAAGTGATGAAGTTCCCCCTCCACATTCAGGAGACAAAATAACCCATCCGAAGAATGTTTTTTCTGTAATAGGGTCTCCGGTTTTTCCAACTTTTTGCGATACAGGTGTTTTTATGTAGGAGTAATCGCTTATTGCCAATATCGTATGAACTGCAAAAATGTCTTTGTTTGCATCATTCTCCATGTTGATCCATTTAGATGTGTATTAGCACTAATAATCTTGAATATTTTGGGTTTGGTAGGTTACGCAATACTTTATTTTCGACCGCTTTTACTTCTGACTTCAAGCTTAATGTCTTTGACATATCACTGATATTAACCTCATACACATCTATTTTCCTGGTAGCTATCCCTAACAGAGTTTCAACTGATTTTTGGTTTTGTCTCACTGGATTCGTGTTAATAAATTTCCCCAACTTTGGAGACATGTATTTACTGCTAGCAAGAGTGTCCAATAGGGTTCAGCACTTTACTCCCTCTGCTTGGACTACCTCAACTGAATGAATCACGTTTTGATTATTAGCTACTGTCATTCCTGGTTCTCTTTGGCTTTTGTCACAAACTGAAGCATGGTGACGTTTTTGACAGAGTTGGCAACTTCTTTTGCTCCTGGATTCGTTTGCTCTATGTTTTTCACCAGTACAATTAAGGCACAATTTCTTGTTGCTCAAGATTATTCTTCTTTCTTCTACAGTGTTCACTGCTTTACATTGTGAAAGATTCATGGTCAATTTTCTCAAAAAACACGCACGCCCTTGACTTCTTTATCTCTTGTGGGGAATGCTATCTCCCTTCTGAAGTTTCTTGGTTGTTGTTTGGTTTCCCTGTCACCAGTTTGTAATGAGTTTCTGTCGATCCCTTCTCTTGGTGCCTTAAACAAGTTATACAAATCCTACATTTTCCACTTAGAATTTGTCCTTGTGATTTACAATCGGATGCCTTTAAGCTTATCTAATGCCAGTGGCACATTTTCTGTCACAGTTTTCAGTTTTCCAAGAGTGTCTAAAACGTAAACATGACAGAGCAGTTAGTAAAATTCACGTATCTTTTGGCTTGATATTCCATGTACTGTCAAACTAATGATCTTTTATATGTGGGCATCAACAACCTCAGCAGTGTCTCCATACCTCTGTTTTAGCATTGTTTTAGCTTTTTTAAAAGCCTCGCCGTCCATAGGTAGCTTTTCAGTTGTAACTCGAACCTTAGGAATAAAAAACTTCTTCAAATAGGAAATTTTGCTTATCCTCAATTGATGTTTTGTAAATCTGTTTCTCAAGCAAAGCCCAGAATTTAACCCAGTTCTAATGTGTTCCATGAAATTTGAATATCTGCAAATCGGGTAACTTTGTTTTTACTCTTTTCACCTAATGTAACTCTAATTTCTTTATTTCAAGCTTCAAGGTAAATTACTGTTTAAGTTCCTGCTTAGTTGCTTCAGCTTCCTCATCTTGCCTGATAACCAAGTTGCCCACCTCTCTATATTTGTTTCATTTCCTCTTCAATAACTATCAAGGACGACTCAGTCTTACTAACCGAAATTTCAAAAGGTTTTAAAGATTGTTTTGTTTGTTTTCTCCAAGCATCTATTGTCTTCTCACGCTCCTCTACATCAATTGAACTTCCTTGTCTTAGATACGTCTAAGATCAAATTCATTCTTCCCTCTTCATTCCTAAAACCTTCCTTTTGTAGTTTAACTATTCTTTTCTCCAATTATTCAAAATATCTCTAGTCAATTTATTGAAATAACACAATTTCTTTAAAACCGACTGAATAGATAACTTTTTTATGGTTTCGTTATGCCCTATGAATGCAATTTGGTTATGGTTTTTGTTGTTGTCATGCTTAATGGTAAAATCCACTCCAACAATTTACTTAAGTTTAATAATCCCTGTCACAAATGATAACTTGTCCCTTCGAGAGTGCAACATTGTGGGGAATTATGTTAAGAATGCACCAAAATATCAAGTCATTTAAAGTTGAAGGCAGTAGCCTCGATCGCGGGAACAAGGTTCAAGCAAAAATTTATACGTTATTTGATTTGATCAGTCTTGTTAGTTGCTTCAGTGTTGTGGCGTTCACTGGTGTTATGTTTTCAATTTTGCATCAAGTTTTTTACTGGGCATTTTATTTCGTCATCTTTGCATAGCTTTTTTGAAAAATGTTAACAAATACAAAGCTCTGATGTTAACCCTGGTTGATTAAAATTGTTCAGTTGTGGGCTACACCAACAGGCACTACACAATGAAGAAATCGAGGAAACAAATATGTAAGCACCATCCCAGGCAAACAAAGAAGGATTCTCAATGTCCAGAACCATTCAATTTACACTTTTTCAAACTATTTGGGAAAATATGGAGAAAAAGGAAAAGAATGGATCACGTTGACAAATCTTGTCACAAAAGGAAGAGGGAATTGGATTACTACAGAAATCGTATCCAAATCTATGATCTAAAGGATTATTGTTACTTGCAAAACTAATATCAGAGCTCTATACATGATAAACGTTTTTCAATATGCTTTTCCAAAGATAACAAAATAAAAACCTTACCTTAACATAAAAAGCTTTCTGTGTCATGTGGCACGTAAGGCTTGGATACCACTCCTCCATCGTGGCTGTTCTGCAGCTGCACGGCGTGCAAAATTTCATGAACTCCAACCAGCACCCTTTCGCTCTATCTCCACCCTCCTTCGCCAGGTTGTCTTGGGAAGGCCTCTCTTCTTTCATCCTTCCGGTGTCCATCCAAGGGTAAGAGAATACTCATCCCGCGGGTCTTTTCCCAATATATGCCCGGTCCTCCATCTTTTCACCTGTTCACTGATCCTCTTCGCCTCCGCCATCTCTAGAACTGCCTTATTTGAGATATGCTGTTGCCATTGAATCTTGAAAATCCTCCATAGACACTTGGTCTTGAAGACGTCTATTCTGTCTTCCACTTCTTTAATCAGTTGCCAAGTCTCGCATCCGTAGGGCAGAACTGACAAAATATGAGTCTTAAAAAGGGAGGTTTTGTCTTTCTACTGATGTCACTTGCTTACCAGCTGTTTTATTGCCGCTTAAATTGTCCGCTGGTCAAGGCCATTCTTTTTCAATTGCCGGAGTGCCCCAATCGTTCTTGTCCACATTGACTCCCCATATATGTGAGGCTCTACACCTCTTCTATTTCATTTCCTTTAACCTTCAGGTTTTCTTTGCTAGTGCTGTTGGTTTTCGTCACTAGGCAGTTTTGGTCAGTAACCTTCAATTCAATTTTAGTAGCATTCTCTTAAGGCCTCGATATTTTCTGGTATAAATAGTTTATGATGAATGATTTCCCGCATGGTGTAGTCGATTACTAGAAGAAAGAGGAATTCTGACATGCAGCAGCCCTGTTTTACTTTCCAGGCGTTACAGGGAATCAGTCTGTTGTTTCACTTTCGTCAATAACGGGGCACTGAAAGTCCTCATAAAAGATGATGACCACCTGGATCAGTTTCATGGGAATTCTATACTGATGCATGATGATTTAGAGGCTGTCTCTGTGCATAGAGTTGAAAGCCTTTTCAAAGTCCGTAAAGTGTTTGTACAAAGTAGTGTTCCATTCGTTGATTTGTTCCATAATATTCCTGAGTATGAATTTCTGGTCAATAGTTCCATTGCCTATCCTAAAGCCTTGTCTTGCACTTTGTCCTGTCAGCGGTATCACTATGTTGTATAGTTCCTTCTGTCATACATTTTCTTCCGCATTATGTGGTCTCTGTACGTTTTCCCCTATTAATTTTTTCCTGTTCTCTCTTACACTCCTTTAAACCCGCCAGTCCTTCCTTTTGTATTCTACCTTTATCTTGTTCTTCATATTTTTTGAACTGGTGCTATCAATCTTGTCCTTAATGCTTTTCCTCTTAACTATCAATTTCCAGAGTTTGTCGCTGATCCATGGTTCGTTGTTCTCTTTCCTGAATCCAAACATTTCCTCCAAAGTTTTGGCGAATGCACGTATCTGCTATTCTAATTTTCGATATCTTCACTCTCAGTTTTGTTCTTCTCAAGATTGTTTCTTACTACCTCGCAGTAGTTTCTCTTTGTTTTCTCATCCTTCAGTCGAACCACGTTGAGTTTAGGCTTCACCATGTTTTTGTTCCTGTGTAACTTTAGACGAAACGTAATATTTGGCCTCACCAGATAATGGTCGTTGTTTGTAACCGCTCCTCTCTGTACTCGAGAGTCAAGTATAGACAACCTCAACTGTTCAGTAATCGTAAGATGGTCGATTTGATTCTTAACTCTTCCATCTTCTGAAACCTATGTTGCCTTATGGACATCTCTATGGGGGAATAATGTTCCTGCTATAACAAGCCCGTTAAAAATGAACAAACGTCAATGAACCCCACACAACCAAAGCAACTAACAAGGATTTCAAAGAAAATAAAAAAGAACAAACCACAAAGGAATCTTTCCACCGGATCCTCGTTCTTGCGATTGAGGCTGCAATCTTCAATTTTTAAATGAATTGGTGTATTAAAATAAACCCATTTGCAGCCAAGTTTCTTGATATATCATTCTATCTTAATGCTGGAAGGTATTTCCCATTTAACGACAAAACATTGTACGTCAGTGAACGTGTGTATGAAATATAACCACCTGCCATCTGTCACTAAACAGCTTATGACAATTAAAGAAACGGAATTAACCAGTCTTTCGTGCAATCAAGAAGAATTTGACAAAGTCTTCGGAAATATATGAACCAACTTTAATACAGAATGGTTATGACATAATATTGAATTATAATTATTACGTTTAACCAGCAACAAACAAATACAGGACAAGGAAGATTATGTATATCATAGATCGTTTTGACAATTTACGCATTAGAGGAATCAAATTAGAGGAAACAAATTAAGACTAGTCTCGGAAATTCATGCTATATAGTTTCTTAGATATTTTCATGTAATATGGTAAATACTACTTTTTGTAAGGTAGTTAAATGAAGGCTTTTCAAAAAGTTACTGTATTTAAAAACAAAATTCCTTACACAAATATCTTTCCGTGTAAAAATTATATAATTACTATATTTGTGCTAAGTCGTAAGGTACCTGGCAATCCAAAACCTTGTTTGCTGCAAAATAGAATACAAAGGGAAATCAGCAGAGTCCTCATCGTGACAGTCNAACACAACATAATTAAGAAACGCAAATACCCTGGCAAGATAAAATAGCTATCTTAAGTTTTAATAGAATATGATGCTCTGAAATACCCTCCCTAGGTTTCAGCAAATTTCTTTAGACATCTAGCTGCAATATTTACTTTCTTCTTCTTCTTCTTCTTCTTCTTCTTCTTCTTCTTCTTATTATTATTATTATTATTATTATTATCATTATTATTATATTATTATAATTATTATTAATATTATTCTCCATCAGATAGCTACAAAAAGCCAAAATAAATTTTACCAAGTATTTTTATTTACAAATGACACACACACACACACATATATATATATATATATGTATATATATGTAATAAAAACAATTCTAATTTGTTCTTTTTCTCCTTGGATTAATCCTGACATAACTTTCCATAGTATAGACTCACGGCCCACTGTCTGTTGGTATCGCTTTTTGCATTTATGATACAGTTCGTATCACTAACTAATTCTCATTCCTTATGAATTTCGAAATTTCACTTCTCAAGCCACGATCAAGGCCTCCAATTATTATCGGTATCACCATTACCATGGATCCTGGACGTCTTTCCCTGATCTCGAATGCCAGCTATCGGAATTTGGTCAGTTTCTCTGCTCTTTTCGTGTCTAAAATTTGTTGTTGGTTACAGGCCATCTCGCAGATTCAGATTCGCTTTCCTTCGTTGTCTTCAATGACTAAATCTGGTCTCCTTGCCGTCGTAGTTTTATGCAGGTTGAACTCAAAGTCCCAAACACGTATCACTTTGTCGTTCTCTGGGACCATTCCTCGCTCCCATCTCTTCTTGTAACACACCACATCCTGTCCGATTAGCCTCTTTTCTTATGCCTATAAAATTGCAAATATCATTAGAGCTCTGTTGTGTCTTGATAAATATTCACTGTTCGCCAATACTTTACAACCTGCGACCAAATGCTTTACTGTTTCATTCTGTTGAAAGCAACCTTTGCACCTTTCATCTCCTACCAACCTTATCGTCATCTTCCACGATCTTGTTTTGACCATCTGCTCAAGCATATCCATTATGCCAGATGTTATGCGTGAGTGAAGGTTCTCCTTTAGCCACAGGTAACATTCCGGTTCCTGGTCTCGAAGCAACTTACTCTGCTGTTCTTTTCTTTTATACGTTTTAATTCTCCTACTTTCTACACCCACTTTTACCGTCCATATGTCTTTTCTCTATGTTGGTTTCCATTCTGGCTCGAGCTTATCATCTAGTTTTATGTTTTCACCTTGAAATTTCAATGTAACCCCAACTTCCTGGATGCTGGTTAGGCACTCCCCAATGATGGCAGTTTTTTATTTTAATTGTTCCCTTCCCCAAGCAGCTTTTATGCATTGACACTTTGATTTTCACATATAGCAAGCCACACCCAGTCTAGTCTCCTTTTATACATCTTTCATTAACTTAAGTCCTCTTCGCCCTTCTTCTCAGTTGGAATAAAGTCTTTCGTCATTCGCCTGTCGTCCAAGCATGTTATTCGCGTGTAGTATTTTCTTTATACCGTAGTCTAGTTTGTTAAGCTTACTGTTGTTGAATTTGCAAATATTTTTTGGGTAGGCTGCAATGGGTATCACTTTTGCATATATTGCAGATATAAGATTGGCGTTCTTCAACTCTGTATTCACCAGCATTTTAACTCTTTTACTTCCTTATTTCCTGATTCTCTCAAAAACTATTTTTGATTTTATCCCGTCTGCTGTTCAACTTTAATAAATCTGCAGTTTTCGCTCTCATCCGAATCTATCGTTTGCATTCTTTCCTGCAATACTTGTAATCCCTCACCTTTCACCATTTTGCCATGTTTAAATACAATCTCAGCTCATGTCGACACTCCATAACAAGCTTCTGTCTCGTGACTAGCTTGTACTCTTACTTCATTTACATCCCTTAGCACTTCATGGCTGTCGTTGTATTGTTTCAAGTCACCCACAAACAGGCTGTGTTCTATGCAGTGTTCTATTTCCTGGCTCTCCAGTTCTGTACCCATTACTCTGTTGCAATCGTAATTCAGAAATGCAAAATCAGGTAAATNTGTTCAACTTTAATAAATCTGCAGTTTTCGCTCTCATCCGAATCTATCGTTTGCATTCTTTCCTGCAATACTTGTAATCCCTCACCTTTCACCATTTTGCCATGTTTAAATACAATCTCAGCTCATGTCGACACTCCATAACAAGCTTCTGTCTCGTGACTAGCTTGTACTCTTACTTCATTTACATCCCTTAGCACTTCATGGCTGTCGTTGTATTGTTTCAAGTCACTCACAAACAGGCTGTGTTCTATGCAGTGTTCTATTTCCTGGCTCTCCAGTTCTGTACCCATTACTCTGTTGCAATCGTTTACACACAGGTAATTCAGAAATGCAAAATCCCACTGATGAGTAGCTTTCACCCTGAAGGAATCCGCAAGAAATTTCTAACCATCAGCTAGTCAATTTCTCCCCTTCATTCCATATTTTTAGTCGTGTAGACCGTTTACTCATAAGTTATTTCATCAGTTGAACTACTAACTTTGGAATTCCTATCCATTGGCAGACACGTATCATCTAGTTATGAACCTTTTCATACGCTTTCTCGTGATCATAGAAGATTTATGTGGCATTTTTTCACATCCTCCATTATGCATCTATCAATTATCAGTTAATTTAAGGCCCCCAATACACTTTCAAATGCTTTCAACTGGCCTTTGCCTCCAATGTCGTTCATTTCCATGTGTTTTCTCATGTACTTTGCAATGATACCTGTTAGCAATTTGTATTTAAGCGGATTATTGATCGATACTTCTTTTCATCGCTGACGAGTTTGCTTTTGGGTATAAGGACTGTTCTACCTTTTGGTTACCACATTGTTATTAAGTTATTAGCCAATTTTATCAAGACAAATGCGTTGACTAACGCCTTTTCAGCAGGTATAAAATGCTCCCACCTGTAATTCTGTATGCCATCGAGTTCCGGGGCTGTCAGATTCTTCCTTTTCTTAATTTCTTTTCGATTCATTCTTAATGTCAAAGTCAAATTTACTTTCTCGATGACCTCTCCTTTTACTTTTCCATCCATGGCATGTTTGGTTTCTCTCTTTTGTTTCCCAGATGCGTCCTCAGAACTTCACAAATTTCTCCACATCTGACATTTTACCCTCTCGGACGTCAGTTCCTTCTAGCTTCTCAGAGAATCTCTTCTGGTCTTGCTGGTACATAATGTTGTTATGGACTCTCGATGTCCTTTCGAAGTATTTTTTGTCTTAATCTTCTTGAACCGAAACTTTTCAAGCCATACTGTCTAGCCATCCTCAGTTTATTTGAATACAAATTAACATAATTCATCTTTGCTTTAAAGTTTTGGATCGTGACCTTTTCTTTCGTTGAAACCTTTCTGCTAACTTTTTCCCTATGGAAATCGTTACTTATTTTCGCAACGCCTTGTCTTAGCTCTTTTAGTTCCAAGTTCAGTTTTTGTACCAGTCTGTTTCCTTAACTTGTTTTCTGTCTCCTGCTTCCATTTGGTTTTTTAGAGCTACTCCAAACTTATAACTGAGCCCTTTTCCCATTGGAAACACTTTATCTGTCATCTTTGATATGGTATCCACATTCCTGAGGTATGTTGCAAGCAATTTATTGGCACTGGTCTTCAGCTGGTCTGTAAATCCCACATTTGGACGTTTGTGACTTGGTTCTAGCTGAAGTATCCTAAAGTGATCGATTTCTCCAGGCTGTGCAAAGAAATGTAGCTCAAGCTCTATGTCATTTTCATCAAGTACAATTTTCGGTTCGTTTTCAGTTATTTCTATCTCTTCATCGAATAAATTTCCATTTACAACGGTTTTGCTCCTCAAAACTTCTACCAGGTCTTCCTCCGATTCTTCTTCACCAACACCTGGTTGGAATTGCTCTTGTTGTCGTACTAAGATCAGGTTTGTAATCTATTTTTCTTTCCTGAGGCAAGCTGTATCAGCCCTTAATTTTTGCCAGCTGCAACTCTTTATATTCTCGATATTAAACACCCCAACGTTCTTTCGCACGTTTCATGAAACCTCTACCTTTTAAGCGTTCTTCTTCGTCTACAATCAAGAGTTTCACCTTCACCTCAGTCTTCCATTCTTGTTATTTACGTTTTTGTGCTACTTGTGTTATCTCCTGCTTACTACTCTGATTATTGGTGGGATCATTATTATTATCATCATTGTTGTTATTATTATTATTATAAAAGGTTGCTTGTATTACGTTTATTACTGTCAACTTAAGGTTTTGACTTCACCAGAACTAATCCTCTTTGTGTAAATTTAAGCTAAGTTAATTCTCCCGTTCTGTATTTAATGAAATATGATTTGCAAGCTAGTGAAATGAGTGAATTGGAATTAAAAGCATTAAAAAAATTATTATTACTATTATAGTTATTGTTATTATTATTACTGATACAACTACGATTATTATTATTATTATTATTATTATTNTATTTACGTTTTTGTGCTACTTGTGTTATCTCCTGCTTACTACTCTGATTATTGGTGGGATCATTATTATTATCATCATTGTTGTTATTATTATTATTATAAAAGGTTGCTTGTATTACGTTTATAACTGTCAACTTAAGGTTTTGACTTCACCAGAACTAATCCTCTTTGTGTAAATTTAAGCTAAGTTAATTCTCCCGTTCTGTATTTAATGAAATATGATTTGCAAGCTAGTGAAATGAGTGAATTGGAATTAAAAGCATTAAAAAAATTATTATTACTATTATAGTTATTGTTATTATTATTACTGATACAACTACGATTATTATTATTATTATTATTATTACTATATTTTATTTTTATAACTGTTATTATGAGTTGTGTAGTTAGTAGAAAATGAAATGTACAAGTGAATGTTAAGACGAAGTTCCGGAAAAAGTTAGAAAAAGTGAATAAATATTATGATATAGTTAGAAAGACCGGTTGAAACTGCAGCAGATGCAATATAATCGTCCTGACGTTGTCATTAATCATGCCAGAAAGTGGTGGTACACCGTTGACTTTGTTATAAGTTCTGGTATGGACATGTATTACAAACGAGGCGAAGAAAAGAAATAACTGTAGTTGTTGGCACAGCATCCTGGAAGGTTCCATGGAGTGAATAACTTCATCGTTACAGAAGAACTTGGTTGGTTGGGCTTTGTATCAATGCTAATAAATTGATCAAATCTCTGAAGGAAATGGGTATTCCTGATGTCTGGCTGATTAACAGAGTTGTTATATTAGTGAAACCACTAATTTCCCGAGAAAAATTATTACCTCTTGGTCTCTTAGATTTTTTTACCCCGGGACAGCAGCCGATGCCTAATGAGGAAACGTCTTGGAGAAAACCAGAACGAGTTGATCTCCAGCGGGTCGTAGAGGCTTTGGTGGAACCTGTAAGGTTACAATATTTGTGGAGTGATCTTTGGGTAAAAACCCAACACTTAACCCCAAAACAGGACAGGCAAGCTAATACTGGCAATATACTGTGGCCACAAGATTAAAAAAAGTAGGAGTCAAAAAATCGGCAACATGACCGAACCCCTGCATGTGGCTTCCCACAACGAGAGAGAAAAGGGACATTGTTTACGTGATTTTGGTTGTATAATAAATGTCTTAACTACAGCACTCCCAAGATCTAGCCTGATAACTGATAATAGACTGGAGAATGTCTTAGAGCTACAATGCATGGTACTGCAGCAATAAACCTAAACTGGATATTTATTGTTGGTCTACTTGGTAACAACACCAACAGCAAAAAGGCTTCAAATGACGTTATTTTGTATGCCTCACTGGATCATTGTTAATGTTATTAATAATTTTATTATCGTCGTCATCCTCCTTCTCCTCTTTATTATTATTATTATTACATTTTGCAGCCATAAATATTATGTTTGCACTTAATTCATTTCTTTCCTCTCGCCACAATTCTGATCTTTTCTCTTATTAATCCATTTGTACTAACATTTCAAGCGATTATTATCTTCCTACGTTATTAGATTTGCCATGAAGTTATTAGAAATTAAGATTGTTATTAGGAATATTTACCCTCTGTCTACAGGTTATCTAAAAACAGAGTATCTGCAAGATTTGACATTGTATGTAATAAGTGTATACTAACTGAAGAGTTGAAATATATGTATTGTAATAATAATGATAATAATGATTATTATCATTACTTCAGTTTGAGCACGTTGTCTTTCGTAATGGTACCTCCTTGTACTCAAGGCTTGGTGTCAGCAAGACTTCTCAAACACACAGTATTTTGCCTAGATACATATCTGAGTGTAACATTGTTGTTTACGGTAGTTTTTTAATGATAGTCTTTCACCCAACTTTCTTAAGTTGGAAAGGAAGTGACATTTGTGTCTTTACGAGAGCACCAGTTAAAGTAGGAATTATTTAGATCTCAGTTTTGCATAAAAGTTGGAGTTCTCTTGACAGGACAGTAATTCTTGCGCAGCAAAGTCCCAAAATACTTTGCACTTTTCGTTTTCAATGAAGGCTTCCAGTGCACGCTCATATCACTTCTCTTTGACATCAAAGTCAATTTTGGCACACTTCGGAATGGATTCTTTGGCCAACCCAGTTATGTCTTTTCTTGTACTTCTTTTGGGAAGCTTCGTGCATTCATTCAAAAAGTGGTTGACACTTTCACTTTTATGAACCCACATTCTTTAAAAGCTTAATTATTGGAACTTGTGAATCTTTCTTTTGATCTCATTTGTTCTTTAGCCTGTTTTTCGGCAGCCAAAGTAATTGTTTCTGTTTCCCATTTGAGAGCTACATCTTTCAGCCATTCTCATCTTCCTGCTGTAACATTATCATCTGCCATGCCTCAAAAGCTAACCATGTATTGCTTACTTTTTCTCCAACTATTTGTCTCTCTTGCCTCTGTTATCGTTTTTCTTCGTCAGGTGTGGAGATTTCTTCCTCCAGTAAGTGGCTGTCTTCTTAACATTCAGCAGCAATCATTGTCTCTCTAGAATCCTACACATATTTCTCCAATCCGATAATTCCAAGGCCTACAGTATCTACAAAGGTCAACAACCATCTTCCACCTTCTTTACTTCGTAAACCTTGGGGTGTAGTACATTGTGTATGGTCATTAATTTTCTTCTCGTCCTGTCTAGAGTAGCAAGTTCTTGACATGCACAATCAAGGAAAGCATTTGAGCAATCCAGTAACGGTTCAGTCAAAATATTCATTCCTTTGATCAGGTTGGCACCATAAAGTCTTTTTTCTAACATTTTCCCTGTTATTTATTTTCCTTCTCTTTTATTTCTTCTTGCGTGAGCTGATCAGCCTGTAAAATCGCTAAATATTTGTAGTTGTCACTTTTCTGCATTTCTTTTATGAGTGTACTAACAGAGAGCTGTATTTCATTATATTTGGCCATATTACCTTTCCTCGTGGCTATTACTGCTCAATTTTATTATTATTGTTATTATATTACTACTACTACTACTACTACTACTACTACTACTACTACCACTACTACTACTACTACTACTACTACTACTACTACTAGTACTACTACTACTACTACTACTACTACCAGGAGTACGAATCTTTATATAAATGTAAGCTCGGTTTGTTCGTCCGTCCTGTCTAAAATTGCAGTGAAATGATTGAATAGATATAGAAGACGTCTGAATTATTAGTATTATAAAAGCTCTTTAATAAACACATTCACATTTTGAGTAAAGAGCAAAATAGACTTCCTAGTGACATCTAAAATTTTACTTGTCGTTGTTTTATTAGCGTTTTGGTGACTTGCATAAACTTGGAAACCCTCCATCAGTAGTTTCTCTCACCCAGCTTATTCCATTTGCCTCATTCGTTTGTTCCAAGAGAGATATAACTGGCGTCAAAATTTAACTATGAAAAGTATTATTAACTGAGTGTGAGTGTCGAATTTGGAATACTCAATTTAATGTGATGCACCAGGATATGTAAAAGCTTCCGTTACACTCAGTGTAATTATTTTTTACATATTATATTAGACAATAATAACTGTCTTCTGGTTTTTGTACTCACAGTTGGATTTCAAACAAAGCTAGACTTTGGGGGAAAAATATCAGAAACAAAAATTGCCTAAATACTGTGGGATTGGCTAAAATCTCGCTTAGCGTAAAGAGGAGAGTAACGTCTGTTAGCCACCTAGTTTTTTTCTTAATTATCAGAAAAAGCGTATTAGCCAAATGTGTAGCTGTACGACTTGAACACAATATTTTCTTTTTGGTAGACAAGAAAAAGACTGAGTTGACCAGACGTTAATTTTCTGGTTATAATATCATTCTTTATGACATATTCTATTGTTTTAAACGTATAAAATGTATTAAAAATGAAAACTATGAATGTTATTTTCAGTTACTTTATGCCTGTTTTTAGTGGCCATAATAGTTATATTAAAAAAAAAATCATTTGAAGGCTTAAAAACTAGAGTACTAAACAAATAAAAACTCGAGAAAAGCAATTACAAACACATATGAACAAAATAAACTGAGGATTACACTGCTAATAAAAATTTACACCTCCCTAGAGAAATGAGATTATCTGAGGCATCACCATAATTTTCTAATTTTATTCTCTGTTATTATCTTCCAATTTCAAAATCGTAAGCCCTAAAGATAGATGCTTTCAAAAGCCCAGCTGTAGTTTATAATCAACTTTTACAGAATGAAGCAATCATAAAAGCATATCAATTTAATGCTACTTAACTTACATACTCTTTCACGTAAACTTTATTAAGCCTTATAAGTATAAATAGAGCGATATCAAATTATTGAAATGGACTACCATAAAAATATTTGAAATCTGGTTATAGCTTTCTCACTAGGGTTTCCTTCAGAACGTATCAAGAGACTTAAATTTTGAAATTAAAAAAAGTATAAATGTAGATATAGATGGCCTGTGTAATTCAATAGATAAAAACAAGAGCTAGATGTTTTATATTTTCTAAGTATAATCCATTATGTCAAACCCTGATTTCTTTATTTTAACTTAGTTGTACGATGACGAATATTTAACCATGGGTGACTACAGAATTTACCTTCTTTTGTGAAAAGAAGGTAAATTCTACACGATGAATTAAATTATATAATTAATTAATCAAAAATTTAAATGCATTACAAACCTTTGAGATGCTCCTACCAAGTGATGAATTATGGCCTGAATTGATGAAAACTAATTTCAGATCTGATGTACTTTTATACAAGTAGAAGATCCAGTATTGAAGACTAACACTTACACAGCTGTGGTAAGGCAAATGATCCTCAAGAAATGAAATAAGAGTAGGGTAAAGGTCTTTTCAATTATTTCTCATACGGAGAATCGGCCATTTTATGAGCATCAACATTTATCAAACGTTTCTTCAGCTGTTAATATACATGTCTATTAATATGAAGTATACAGTTATCAGCATGGTATTACGTAGTCTGCGTTTGTCTACAGGTCTAGAGAATTGTAGAGTAATGAACTAATATAATGAGTTAAATCAGTAACAGAAAAAATAGCATTTGAAAACTGCTCCCATTTCAATGGGAGTTTTGAAATCTGCAAATTTGATTACACCAACTGTTTAAATACTCTCGAAACAGAGAATACTGTCCAAATTAATAATATACATGAACACGTTTGTGTGGGCAGCTGAATGCAAAAAATCTCAAACTCTGTACAGAAGACTATAATTTATCTTATGTTTTAATGAAGTAATATTAAGGTCAATCTCTCACTTCGGTTAATAAACATAATACGTAGTCTTAAAAAATGACCCTGCATGAGGCCTAGAATAAAAAAGTAAATTTTATCCCTACTGATGGCACATGACGCAAAAAATACAAATATAATTAATTGCGTTGTGATACCTGTAAGAAATTTTTTACATCTGGCTGTGGATACATATACTGTTTCTCAGTAGAGTTTCTGTTTTTTGCAGCTGATACCAAAACTGCATAAAAAAGACCACCCTTTGTTATCCAATCATTGATCTGTATTTGAAATATGTGTGGAAGAGCAATATTTTGATGAAGTTTTTCCTACTGGTATCATTTTTTTATGGTACCATCGATTTTATGAGACCCATACAACCCATAGTTTGTTTGATGTCGTTTCCAAAAAATTTCAATGTTGTTTTCAGTACTTCAGTGTCGACCAGCCATCAGCCTTTCTTGAAGTTAAACAAAACGTCATTGTCCAGTTTAGCAACAAAAGGTATGCATTTCCTAGTTCCTTGAATGTTTTTTATTAGTTTCATTTCGCTTAGAAATGTGTCAGTTTGGTAATCCTGATTTCTAATGCATTAATATTCTCAACAATGTTAAAAAATAGATGAAATTATTAACACTGTGAACTCGGGCAAGCTTTCAGCTTTCCACTATTGTTTAATTTATTTGTTCTCTCTTTGTTTCATTTATTTTTATCCTGATTGCTACTGTCTTTCATTTTCAACAGAAATTGATGAGCATCCACTGATATATCAGAGAATAATACTATAGCAATGGCATACATTGTATTTATTATTTACTGTTCTAGGTATCTTTGATGATGTCTTGCCGTGAAGTGAAACGTTTTTAATACCCTAACTTAGGCAATGGTAAATATTGAATGTCCGAGTTTGAATTATAAGTGTCCTAAAAATTATCAAAAATATTCAAGTACAAAATTTAGTTATTGGTGCTTTTGCTACTTTGCGTGGTCCATCAAGAATGCTATTTTCGATTTCGACCTTGGGAGTTTTGATTTCCACTTTGTGCATCAGTCTATTGAGTGACTAAATATGTTGAAGTATTGGGGTTTTACTATACCATATTTTCGAATAACTTTGTTGAGAGATTCTTTGTTGTAGTAATATAAGCTTACAAAAGCTTTTTTTTGGGTATAACGATTTTTCTTTTCAACCTTTTTGTCTTTTTCCTTTACAGAGATACAGGAATATAATATGCAGTGACTGTGACAAACACATTTTTTTCTCTCTGGTCGAAATACAGTTTGTTTCCAATTCTTACCAATTCAGAAGTAGAGACGTATTAGTTTGGAATTCACACCGAGAATTCTATTGCATATTACCTTTTGCTAGAGAATATTTGTGATCATTTATTGATCATGGTCAGTCGCGATGCCGGCAGAGAGAGCGGGTGTCATTTCTCGTACCTTAGTAGTTTTTCTTATTCTGGTATTGCTCGAATTTACAAGCAACTTTGAATATATATTTTCAAAATACGAATGTATATGGTAATTACAATGCATTACAGGTATCACAGTAGTTTGGATAATTGTTTTGATATAAATTTGATAAACCTGTTTTTCTGCAACGTTATCAGGAGGGAAAAAAGTTGATACAACATTTTAAACAAGAATATAGATTTTCTTAGTCGTACTGTTATATATGAATCGAGATGTGGAGCTCTGTCCTGTCCCAGTAGACATGAACTTACTAAAAGAGAGTGGTATAAAAACATTACACCTTAACATTCGTGGCTTATTTAGAAATTTCTTATTTAGGAAATATGTGAACTTCTTAATTGTAGAATCAGGTGTCTTTCCAGGCGACAACGAAGAGTTATTTTATATCCAGGGATATATGTTCATAAGCAGAATAATGGAAAAGGTGGAGGAGTTTGTATCTAGATGAATGATTCAATTCAGTCGATTAGAAAACAAGATGACGTTAAAAGTAACGCTATCGAAATTTCAACACATAAAAGCAAATTTATTTTGGTAAGTTTTCTATCGTCCACCGCATGATTCACATATCTATCGAAACATTTTAATAAAGAGCTACACAATTATCCAGAGCGTTGTCGTGTTCAGAAGAAATTACCCTTGGAAACTTGAAAAATCGACAAGACGTTTTAAGACATGCTCTCGTCACTTGGTTTTCAGCAAATAATAAAAGAAACAATACCTAAAACCTTAAATTCTGCTACTTTAATTGATATAATTGGTACAGCTTGAAAGCAAACCATACATTTTTCTGTTACTCCGATGTCATAATCAGATCATGACATGATGGGATGTATCGAAAGAAACACTGCATTAAATACAAACAGATACAATGTAGAAAGTATCGCAATAACGATTCAGTAAGTACTGCATCTAAAATAAAAATAGACTGGGACACAACAATTTAAACTGACTGATGTTAACAGAGTTGCTGAATACTTATACGCAACTTTCACAAGTATCAACAACCCAAATATTTGATTTATAGAAAAAAAGTCAAAGACCGCCAATATTCTTGCATAGACAATGCAACGAGACAACAATGGGAATAAGCTGTTGCGAAAAGCAAGGTGAAGGAAGACTGTCACCGATTGGAATGAGTTCAAACGTTTTCGAAACCACTGCAATAACATGGTTCTGGACGCACGACAATTATTACTATTATAAGAATCTACTGTACTGTTTTTGTTGACAGGCAAGTAAAAAGCATTAAAAGAAAGAAAGAAAGCTACAGGGTTAGACGAACTTCCAGCAGCAGTCTTGAAAGTCTGCGCTGAAAATTTACCTCTGAAAGCAATTTTTTTCCAGATATGTGAAAGAAAGCCAGGATAACTCTTATACACAAACCTCGACCCCCAGTCAAGCCCGAAAACTATCGAACAATATCGGAGCTACCTGTCATCTGAAAGATCCACGAAAAAGTCGTGCATTCTCATGTTATAGAACGTCTTGGGAGCCATAAGCTATTATCTGACAGCAAATACTGGAAATGAAAAAACGTTCCACTGGATAAACACCTATTTTCTTTGTGATGAAATTCGTAAAAACGTGAACGAAGGGAAGTTGGTAGTCTGTTTTCCTAGACTTAAGTGGCGCATTCGACACAATTAATCCACACAACGCTCATAGGAAAACTACATTTATACGGATTCGGTGATAAAGAGCTTGACTGGTTTTAACCATATCTGTTCAATTAGAGACAAGTAATCGATATTGATGGTGTGAGATCGAATGAAGAAGCAGTAACCTCGCGTGTGCTGTATGTATCAATCTTAAACCATTTATTGTTTTTTTTATCTTTTTCGACAGTTGCCGATGGTCTGCGGTATTCAGACACCATCATGTATGCAGAAGGCAGTGTTCTTTACCTCACTGACAAAGGCATCCAAGTTAACCAAAATCTCAAGGAAGAAATGGAAGCAGTATCCAATTTCTGACATTAAAATGAACTAATCCTTAGTATGAAGAAGGGAAAAGCAGATTCGATGCTATTTTTAACTGCTCAGATTATAAGTGACGGAGATATGGTTCCGGACTGAATCAACTTGACTGAAAGATACAGCTGCCTCAGCAATATTCTCGACCCAACAGTAAACGATGATTTCCAAGAAAAATATAAGTGCTTCAAAAAGAATGAACCTTTCAACAAAAGTGTAACTATTCTTAACCGATTATGCATTAAAGAAGATGTACACGACAATGCTGCTGCCAATGTTAATTTATTGTAATAATTTACACCTTGTTACTGAAGAAATGCTATTGTACAAAATCAACCCATGCCCATTGTGAAACACGTTTAAACGAAATGCTTGTGTGATGGGAAAGAAATGACTATATGGAAATACTTCTGGAATCTTTCATGGTGAGTTTGTTATCGTAACTCATAAAAGAAATACCAGAAATGCTCGATGAATGGTAAAATAGCAATGATACATCTTGAATTTAATAGTATGTCATTTGCCCATTCGAAAGCTAAGACTTTTGATGATCTGCCTACAGATATCAGAGGAAAAAGGAATTTTTTAAAAAAGAAACATTTTTAAGCTGAATTAAATAAAAAANTAACTATTCTTAACCGATTATGCATTAAAGAAGATGTACACGACAATGCTGCTGCCAATGTTAATTTATTGTAATAATTTACACCTTGTTACTGAAGAAATGCAGAATAACAAGCTTGAGTCGTTGGGAAAAAAAATGCTATTGTACAAAATCAACCCATGCCCATTGTGAAACACGTTTAAACGAAATGCTTGTGTGATGGGAAAGAAATGACTATATGGAAATACTTCTGGAATCTTTCATGGTGAGTTTGTTATCGTAACTCATAAAAGAAATACCAGAAATGCTCGATGAATGGTAAAATAGCAATGATACATCTTGAATTTAATAGTATGTCATTTGCCCATTCGAAAGCTAAGACTTTTGATGATCTGCCTACAGATATCAGAGGAAAAAGGAATTTTTTAAAAAAGAAACATTTTTAAGCTGAATTAAATAAAAAAATTTTATTTAAGTAATAAATGTTATTTGTAGATGTGGTAATATATACCATTATATTTTGTTATTTACTAATACCCCAGGAGATAAATGACGCCTTAAAACGTCTTTGAGATGTCATGTGCTTATATTTTTGGTCTGGCCTCGCATTTTCCCCCCAACCTTATGCTTCTGTTCAAAGTCTGCATTTGTAAATTCTTGCGTCGTCTCAAATTCAATCTTCTAATTGTTTAATCCAACTTCAATTTTATTTCATCTTTCAAAATATTTTCACTTTTCATGCTATACACAAGTATCTAGGCAACGATTCCGGACTAACATTTACACTCGAAAACCGCCTGAAAAACGTCTGGGCTACTTATGGACTGAACTCTCTCCCGCCAAAGAAAGTAGGTCTGCACATTCATTACGAATATTACTATGCCTGCCACATATTTACCAGATTACCTCATCATTACCTCTTTGACAGCTCTTTTGCATCATAATATATATTATGTATTATGATGCAAAAGACCAAAAGAGCTGTCAAATACTTTAATACTTTAACACCCAGTAATGGCAGTATTCGCCGGGTCATCGAGGACGTTATGTAAGGCACCGGGTCCCAACTGACCAAAATTAAGTTGTTTCTCAAGTGTTTCAGAAAGTTCGTTTTGCTATCCTTTTTATAACATCTACTATCACTTAGGAATGTACAGCTTTGGTACAAGCCGTTTGACTAAAATAACCACATTACACGTTTTGTCAACTTGAGCTATCATTGCTTCAACAAAAACGGAGGCTCCGAAAGTTCTTTAACTTTGGAAAGGTTATCTATGTGACCGTTACTCAAGGTGTTGATCATCGTAATAGTTTGACATGATGTTGACTTAGTTTTAAGGGTAGAAGTTGTAAATTCGATAAAAGGCAATCCTAAATGATGTAGTTCATTTTGTTAAATTTTAGGTGGGTCATCTAAAATTTCAAAAAGATAGTAAGTTTCTGTCAGGTCTATTTATTCCATAAATTGCTCTTTTCAATACCAGTTGTCAAAATGGCCTGTACTTCTTCTTACACCAGTCCAAGAAAATTTCTGGTTTCAAGTTAAGGACCCTTTCACACTTGCTAATAAACTTCAAAGTTGCTGAGTGGATCCCACAAATTTCTGTGCTGTGTTCCTTTGGCATTAAAAATCCATTTATCCTGGACAGTGTTTTAGGTAGGTCCGATGAAGGAACTGGTCGAGTCATAGTAAACAAAATGTACATTCAAAAGCAGACTTTCAAAGTGTTTTTTCATGACATAATTAACTAATTCATCAGCCCAACTCTTCACACCAAATTGTGACTGCTTTCTGAAGGTAACAGCGTTACACGATTTGTCATGTTGAAAGTTACACTGCACTTTGACAGTGTCAAAAGGGCCTTTTGTGTGAATCGAAAAAATCGTGACGTTTGATTTGAGAAACTTGTCGCTTACAACTAAAAACTTGTTGTTGGATGAAAGGTTGTCATCATATCCAAATACGGATGTCTGTTTTATCAATTCACATAGAAGACTACATTCCCGAAGAAACTCGTTACATTTCATAAAATTAATTGCATGAAAGAAAAGGTGATGACGTTGCCATTATCAAAACAATCTAACTAGTCTGTCAACATTAAGACACTCAATTTGACTGTTGCTGTAATTATATCATTTCATTTAGACTCTGCCAGTAAAAAAGCCATCGCTATGGAGCACATTGAGGTCGACGAATTAATAGGAAATTAAAACTTGATATATGAAACTAGTTCAAGTTGTCACAAACCAGCTAATGCAAACTGATTTTGAGGGTAATGAAACCATTTCACATTAACTATCTTGGCGAAGAAAGCACGACTATTTCTAATCACCTACTAGATCAAATACGTTTTCAGTATAATGATGGAAATTTTAGCTTAGAAATAGGAGAGGTTACCCATTACTTGATTGGGCACATCAGAGGTATTTTTTATGATCTCTCCCCAATATTAGCTGGGTTTCTTTGCACAATCCCGGGAAATCTCCCAATAAACTGTGACCAATTCTGATCAATTGATAATTTTCGATTCGTCAAAGCCGGCTGTCGCACTTTAACCAAATCAAAGGCATGACATTTCCTGTCCAATTCTTGTCAATTATTTGTTACATTGTTGCTCTTGAAAACAGTTGCGACCCTTTGTGGTCCAATTTTACCCTATTTTCAGTCTTTTTTCTTGAGCTATAATAAATACAAGCAAACATACAGAAAGCACTAATTAAGTACCAGAGTATCTGAATGGTTATAAAAAAAGAAAGTTTAATTCAAAATATTGCATCAATACAACTAACCCACTAGCAGCTGTTGTGAACAGGACAAGACAACAATGAAACGAGAAAGCTTCTGACATATTTCATATTGCACCATCTAAATGTAGTCGTATGTAGTCCACTTATATTTACCAAGAGCTTGTAACTGCCTACATCCGACTACAAATATCTCATTTAAATAGCACAATGTGTGTACCCAGATACCTAAAAATTAAAGACGACTGGGTGACAAAGGTGGTGTATAAAAGTATTTCTCAGCAACCACAAAAAAAACCCTGGAGAGAACTACAAAAATGACACTAAGTCTAAACAAAATATGAAATTGTCAAGAGAAAAATCTGAGGAAAATATCTTTTGAAACCTGAATCAAAAGCTGAAACGGAGACTTTCATCCTGCCTGTAAAGAACTATACCTTGTCACTTTGCAAACAGCAATGCAATAGTCTTAAATACGGTGTAGATCCTACCTGCAGGTTATGCATGGTCAAAATTGAAAATAATTACTATTTCATATAGGGATGGTCAGGTTTTTGGAATTTACAAAAAAAGTTTTCAGTTAACTTGAAAATTTATCCTTTGGCACGGGTACCTCAAAATCACCCTTGGATAAAGTGTGGTACTGATAGCCTGTCCAGAGTCCATTACAGTATTGGGGTGCGCCAGATCTTTCATTGGTACGAGCTCACTTTCTTTTGGGTTAACTGCGTTGCAGCACTGATGAATGCTTTTGTTCTGGAAGTGTTCTGTTATGCAACTGCATAGCCCATCCGTTGATAAGCTACTGCTGGTAAAATATGTGGCAAAAGTGACCAAGATAAAATTATTTTATCCGTAGGAAAACAGCAATTAGGTGAACAAAGCAGGTAATTGCTGATTATACATGGATGACAGCATCAGAGGTAAAACAAATCAAATGATGTGCTTCAGAGAATGATTACCCTAAAGTGATTCTGCACTTTTTTGACAAGATTGAGACAATGCCTAAACAGAAGATGTGCAAAAACAAATGACTTACGACAGAAAAAAAATTGAACGAGTACACTATGACTACAAACATGGGCGAGCTAAGCTACAAGTCGAGATTTGAAAAAAAAATTATGGAGGTTATTTGTAAGCAATTTTTCAGAAAACGGGATCGATGGTTTATAACAAAACATTTACCAAAATCAACATTTTGTGTCGTATGCTTACAAGTACAATTACAGAAAGTAACAAACCGACGGGTCAACAGAAGCGTGCAGTATGTGGGGAATACATTTGGGGCGAAACTGTTAGCTCTTTACTGCGTACTAACGAGGGGCGTTCAATTGAAGAATAGCAAAACAACAGGAGCATGCTTACTGGGAAAAAATTACCCTTTTGTTATTTTCAACATTTCACACGTTATACAATTGCCTAGTGTAAGGTTTTCTGAACACAAATATACAGCACAAAATTACTTGTGCAAAAGTTATTCTGCCTACTGCAAGAAGACAAACTTTCGAATGACTGCATCTCTAAATTCTTGCAAACATCGTCATAAATTCTTACAGCAAGTCGGAATATCCACTGCACTAATTGTTGCAAAAAACCCCGATTGTTCTGTGATGTCAGTGTAACTGCAGTACTTTTAGCTACTTATGTAATTATCACCAACCCTATCTTACAAAAATTTCAAAAGATTACATAAAGCTGGAAAAATTACTTAAGAGAATACATACGTGAAGTACATGGACAGATTATATGTTGTCTTTATGAATCCATAGAATATTACAAAGTTAAAAACTTTCCTTACATAAGCAAAGGTAGAAAATAAGTGTAGAATTACTTATGAGAGAGAGAGAAAGAGAAAGAAAGAGAGAAAGAGAAAGAAAGAGAGAAAGAGAGAGAGAGAGAGAGAGAGAGAGAGAGAGAGAGAGAGAGAGAGAGAGAGAGAGAGAGAGAGAGAGAAA
>RDPX01000064.1:352023-413509 GCA_003991215.1 Morbakka virulenta | reverse complement strand
AGAGGGAGAGAGAGAGAGAGGGGGGGGGGAGAGTACAACATCCTGCTCGGTTTAAATGAGACCAAATTGTATATTAAATATGAGAATATGAGAAACCAGCAGCAAGCGCCTTCAAAATTTAGGCAGGTGTCCATGAAAATTTACTCGTGTAAAAATCCTTACCAAATCCCTACATAAAATCTTCCATCCTGTGCTCCCTCGCTTAATGAAAATGAAAGGTACCAAAATTTTGATCAACTGAAGGGTACATTATATTACGTATAGTGTTTAAAATAGGCATTTTTACAAAGATATGAAATACTATCAGGCAATATAACTGTAGTCGTATCTTAAAACATTCCTGATTAACTAAGAGTGCAATAAAATTGAACATGCTACAGAGTTACTTATTTTCCACCACGAAGGAGTTTACGAAATACAGTAATAAAGGTATTTGGTGGCTGGGCACCAGAAAAAGACACTCTTTGCTCACTTATACTCTTCAGGTAAACTTCAAAAAAAGGCACACCAGTAATTCCCTTGTGCGATGCTTCGGCAGCCTCTCGTTTAACTTGATCAGTCAACGTTGTGTCTGTTAGGCATGCTTGTACCTTGTTAGCATTTAATCCTACCTCTTCTGCAATGGTCTTCAAAACTGAATCTTGGTTGATATCTTGAGCATCCACAAAGTAGTGGCGAAAAATAGACTCTTGCAGTTCATTCTGTTTGTCTTCCTGTCGAGCAAACTCCAGGAGTACATGGGACTTAATTGTATTTACTATTTTTCTTGCCGGATTGAAGTCTATTCCCTAAACGAACGAAAAAGAAACCCAACTCTATAAAACCTCCATTGAACACCTTCAATATTTTGGTATTCAAAGAAAAAAAACTTTAGTAAATACTTAACAATCTAATCGCATAACATTTTCGAACGCAATTGGTCGCTGCTTTTATCGTTGATAAACATCAAGTGTATTTCAGATAAATGGTAGGATGCACTGTTGACAAACAGTTCAAAAGCCTGCCCATTTAAGAGGCATGTATCAACTCATAAAAATAATGTAAGCTCAGAAGGTGAAAAGGACAGAAGAGAAGACCGTGTTGGTAAAAAGGGTACACAGATATCTCTTGAAAACTGAGATGGTAGAGACTCATTGCAAGTTTTCCAGCCGTATGCGCTGCAGACTCATGGCTCTTAAGACCACATTGTCAACTTAAGAAGTGGAGAGTATCATCATAAACTGCAAAAATGTTTGGAATTATTAAAAACACTAAATTAATTAATTATAACACTCAATTAAAAAAATGATAATAAGGAAATAAAATAAATTCAAACGAACGTTTCATATTGATTGATACACATCACCTACATCGCCTTGCCAATACCAAAATTTTTATTATTGTTATTCCTGCTTGTACTCAACCATTAAATACGCCAAGGATTGGCACCCTATGATGTATCGTGTCTACCGCTAGATTTTGTATTCGACTGACCGTCTATTGCTCCTTGTCCCATTAGGTGTCAAGCCAAGCCAGAATAATAACTTTTCATACTGCAGTAATTTCCCCTTTTTTCTCTCAAGTCTATTATTTACTGACGTTAACTAATAGATCTTCCAGCTTATGCTAAACGAGATTTTGGGTATTTTAAAAGCATCCTCAAAATGCCTCCACCCAGACTCNGACCGTGTTGGTAAAAAGGGTACACAGATATCTCTTGAAAACTGAGATGGTAGAGACTCATTGCAAGTTTTCCAGCCGTATGCGCTGCAGACTCATGGCTCTTAAGACCACATTGTCAACTTAAGAAGTGGAGAGTATCATCATAAACTGCAAAAATGTTTGGAATTATTAAAAACACTAAATTAATTAATTATAACACTCAATTAAAAAAATGATAATAAGGAAATAAAATAAATTCAAACGAACGTTTCATATTGATTGATACACATCACCTACATCGCCTTGCCAATACCAAAATTTTTATTATTGTTATTCCTGCTTGTACTCAACCATTAAATACGCCAAGGATTGGCACCCTATGATGTATCGTGTCTACCGCTAGATTTTGTATTCGACTGACCGTCTATTGCTCCTTGTCCCATTAGGTGTCAAGCCAAGCCAGAATAATAACTTTTCATACTGCAGTAATTTCCCCTTTTTTCTCTCAAGTCTTATTTACTGACGTTAACTGATAGATCTTCCAGCTTATGCTAAACGAGATTTTGAGTATTTTAAAAGCATCCTTAAAATGCCTCCACCCAGACTCCAAACTCTGATAAGAAGCTCCTCTGGTATTCCATGGTTTTCCTTTATTTTCGCCCTGTTAACCGGGTAGGCAATGACACCATTTTTTAGCCTCTTGTTAAAAAAATCTCACCAGATGTAACTGCGTGATTTTTTCTAAATACATTAGTTCTGGTCACACCATAAGATATACGTTTTCGGAGATTACTGAAAACTCTTAAAATATCTGGAAATTTTCTCGGTAGTGTAAACCAATTAATCGCAATGCTCGAGAAGTGTACTTAATAAGAAAATGTGGTTCTGGTGGAGGGAAAGGCAGTCCAGTCACATCATCACACCTGCCAATCGGCTCAGTGTTTCGAAAGCCTGGTTTTTAAAGTTGTGCAAATCCGTGGACAAATATATTAAAGAAACAGTACCTTTTTGTGAATCAAACATGTAAAATGTCTGATTTAAGATAAATTAGTATCATTTTACGATTCTATCTTCTTGTGAATGAAAATTAATATAATAGCTTTTGGTCAAAGGTGTCTGACTGTCCTTAATACTATTTTAACAAGGTTCGACAACAATGTCCTGGGTATTGAAGTAAAACTGCATCCGGTTGTGGAGTTTCGACTTAAGGGAATATTACCTTTCGGTACAACTACGTCCAGGTCACCTTTGGTTAAAGTATAGCATCTGCTAGTCTACCAACAGACTTCAAAATACAAAGTCGCCGTCTGGCGAGGTTAAGTAAGTCCCATTGGGTGGTGAGACCCTTTAACCTTGGTTGGCAACCTTTCTAAGCCGACGTAGCTGGAGCTCGAGAGCCTTTGCAGCCCAGCTAGAGCACAGACAAGTTTGATGTGACACGTTTGAAGTGCCTAGGACTGCTGGAAGGAAGAAGTCCCTGGGTCGTGGGCACCCTTTCATCCAGCATCCGTGCTCAGACATTGAATGATGACTCCGCTGTCTTTCAGATGTCTTCAGGAGAAAAAAAGATTATGGACTTCACCTAAAGAAAAGCTGGGGTGTAGCCTATTGAGCAGTTGGTTGTGAGCTTGACTACCCTCTGGCAGCTTCTGCAGCTATAATGGCGCCAAATGCATTGCTTTGTTCTTCTTTGAAACACATCAGTGAAGGTAGAGAAGAGGGTCCTATCGACTGGGTAACCCATGATCTCCATAGACACTGCCCAGGACTGTGACCTGGAGAGATCACTCCAGTGCTGCTGCTGTAACCATCAGAAATAGCACAACAGGTAATTCTCAAAGGTTATAAGTCCAGACCGATTGGCATAGGTTCCGGTGCTATTGTTTGTCAGTAACAGTTGGAGGGGTACCCGTATTCCATTGATCATCTACCGCCCTCCTCAAGTTTGGTAGTTCCCAGCCAGTAAGGTGCTGCCTGCCCGTCTGTCTGCTTCACTGGGTGCTTGGAGCTAAATTGAAGGTAGGCAAGCAGACTGTAAGTCCCGACACCAGGCAAACAAAGAGAGAAAAAAACCCACTGCCCTCTCTGATGATCTATGTCAGGCTCATAACTCAAGGAAAACAGCCATTATCAACTGTAAGCTCAGGAGGCTCAACATTTACATCGCTGCACTGCAGGTCATATATCAGTAAACAAGCAGCACCTCAATATCTGAAAGCACTAGACGACAACGGATAGAGATACAAACTATAGTATTAAACGACCACAACTGTAAGACGTAAAAAGAGACAACAGAACAATATACAACCCACCATGCAGCAAAAACATCAGCACCAGTATTGGACACAGATTCATCACCTCAATCGAAAGTAGCAACATAAAGACCACACACTACGGAAAATCTTTAACTGAAACAACATCAACATTAGTTACAGCTGCATGATCAACACAAAACAAATAATCGACATCCACAACAAGGGCATTCTTAACTCACAAGAAACAATGAACGACGATGCAAACAATACCAAGAACAACAAGACATGCAACTGCCGACAAAAAATCACATGCCTAACTGACGCCAATTGTCTACAAAGATCTGTTGTCTACCTAGCGGCCGTAACATGCAAAGATAACACTACTGAAATAAAAATAGGACACACAGAAAACGAACTCAAAACCAGGCACAGAACTCACACTGCATCTTTTCGACACACAAAACACAGAGAGTTGACGGAACTCTGGGGATTAAAAGAAGGAAATATCGACCATACAACTTCTGTCTCAAAGAAAAATTCTTTAATATTTGCCGCCCGCAATTAGCAACCCTAAACAAAAGGGACGAACTTGTCTCTTCTTGCGGTCACCAAAAATACTGTTGTTAATGAACCCAAGCGTATCGTCTCAAATTGTAAATAGAATATATAACCCGTAACTTGGAATATTTTATCTGTACATCTTTTTAAGAGTGATTAAAACCACGACACACAGGCTTGTCGAGGTGGAAAGTGTGGTCTTTTAACTCTTTTCTCATTATACGTGAAGGTCTTGATAGGTTATTTAAGCATAAAATATAACAAATAAGCTATACAAAGATAACAGAAAACAAGAAAGTCAAAGTGAACTTAGGAGGTAATGAAACTCATTATAGCTGGAGAGCAGACCACCCTCCTTCACTACTTGCACAAGGTTTTTCTGCAGTGATAGTACTAAGGTACAACCTTAAAAATTGGTTCTTTGGCAGAGCTAGGGCATTTAACACTATGAAAAAGCCTTTGTTAACCGTGAAGCTTTGTGTTCTCTTAACATTAAAACTATGTGTGTCAGATATCAAAATAAATACCGTTCCAAATGACTTTTAGCAAGTATCGTCAGTGACAAAATTAAACATTAGCTAGCGGAAAAAAGGCAATCTCCCAATTCTTCCAACTTATCAAGTATATGACAAGTTTCTACTGTTAGTACATAATCACACCCTCCACAATACCCACCTTCTGTACCAAAATTTCCAACACTTATGTTAAGGTGTAGTAAAGGTCTTGTTTGGTCTAGCACCTTGCATATATAAATATTTTTACAAATATATATATGTGTGTGTGTGTGTGTGTGTGTGTGTGTAACGAACAAAGCGAACTCTGGAACAAATAGACGAAACCTCTGCATGTATGAGAAGCTGCCAAGCTTGTATTTCGAACTAAACACTAAATTCTTTTACCTTTCTCTAAAAACATCCGTACGATGTCCAACGCAGGCTAATAGAATGTACATTCGGATCGAGCAGTCTGGTGAGTGAAAAATAGAAAGGGGTGATATCCATTCAAAATCATTTTTCTGCACACAAGAAGGGTGTACGATTTAACCCGTAAAGCACAAACCTGGGCGAGATAATCTCATTATCTTTGTCTGCTATGCCAAACATCGTTTTGCATCTTGCTGATAATTGTTTTGGAAGATCTTATAAAGAACAACGTTAAAATATATTGGTAACTTTAATACAAGTTTAAGTTCTTTTTTTTCCCATTTCAGTCATCATAATTTTCCGTGTGGAGTCGTACTCCTTTCTTTGTTTTTGGTGAATGACAGCGTCATTTCTCCGTAAGATCGAACACCCGTAGGCCCATTTTTGGGGCCCTGGCCCCACAAACATTTTCTGAGTTTTTTTTACTTAAAATAGCTAATGTTACGCAAAACAAAAGATAAAAAGTAACTTAACTTTTGGCTTTTACTCAAAACGCGGAGCTACACTCATACAAGTGAAATATGCCTGTTGACAAAGTTCATTTTTGTTCGGAGCGTAAAGCCTTCAGAATCCTTCCAAAGTGCTGCCACTAAATTCTCTCCATTAAGACATGACCTTGCCCTATTTTACTTTCAGCCAGTTATTTCAAATGTTTTTATTTGATTTTCATAATCGTATAGCAAATACAAACCATTACATTTTTTTATGTATTAGTGAGTCACCACACATAAGGTTAAAAGCCACTCGAGGATGAGGGTTAAATGTATGTGACCCACGGTGTGGCTTTCGCAGTATTATATAATTTGAAAAAACTGTAAGTGTACTGCTGCCCACAACAAATTGTTCACCAAAAAAATTAATAACACTTAATGTTATATTAAACTTTCGTAAATTTCCAAGCCTTTGGCCAACTCGGGAGATCAAAGCCATGTCTAATTCAGACTGTGAAAGATATGAACTTGTAAATGCTGCCCATGAAGTCCTTCATTTCTTGTTGGAAAAAGTTGCTCAGTACACTGAGAGTTTATCTGTTGCTATAACTTTTGCTACATACGTTTAATCTTGGGGACATCTTAAGCTTGTTGGAAGTTTTCATTGCTGCAAAAAAGCCAGGAGGAAAATGTGAAAAAAGCCCTTGGTCAAAATACCTTCTTCGATAAAATTTGACAGCTGGACAAGGCTCGCTAACTGATCAACCCTCGAAGGCAACCGCACAGCTCAGATTTGGTTCCAGTACCTGCAAATGAACGATATTCTAAAGCAATTCAATTACTTTGAGGCGATAGGTGACTGAAAATTGAATTTGCCAACATGCTCAAAAGTGGCTTAACGAATGTCGTTTAGCTGAATCTGCAGCGGCACATTGACTCAGAAAGCGACAAGACAGACACATACAGCGAGTTTATGCAAGGATTATATGTTGTTAGGAAAACAAAAGGGAGCAGTTGAGCTTGGCTTACGGATGTCGTCGTTGAACAAACGCTTACGGCGAGTCTAAAAGCTACAGGAGGGTTAATATGAGGAACAGAATTTAACTTTATCATATCCAATTTATATTTTTTAGGGGTGGGGTGGGGTGATTTTTAATTCTGTTTGATGCTTATACAATAAATTCAGCAATGAAAGAACACACGAATGTTGAGAGAAATAAAGGGAGTAGTGCTGAACCTAAAATTCATTTCCCTGCTATAATTCCACTCAGTTTTGAAACCAGTTTTTTTAGTAACCTGATCAACAAGCAAGCTTTTAAAAATCTTCTTAATGACAGCCTTTTTAGGAAAGGAATCATCCTTACTTGCCCCTGAAAAGACGTAGATCAGTTTGGGCCTCAAAATTTTGGTCTCTTTACCATCATGAAAGAGGATACGGATCATTTTTTATATTGTGGTGCTTCTACGTGAGCCTTTCAAACACAAAATTAATGCTGTTATATCAAAGATACGAGTTGAAAAATATCGACAATCTTTCCCTAGTCCTTGCATCTTGCGGATGTTACAACGATATATGGCATTAAAAAACAAGAAAGCTAACCACCTTACATTACAACGTTGCCGATGTGTTTTACAACTATTACTTTAGTAAACCAGGAGTAGAAATAGCAGAATTTAAAGCATAAGAGCATCCAGTATTTTAACATTATACGACAAAAAGTGTTTACGGAAAAAGTTGCTGAAACCACAGTTGTCAAACTTAAAAGTGTTTCTTTAACGAAAGATTATTCTGGCCAACAGTTACCGTAACTTTCACCAGGTAGAGAAATGGCTAGTGAACCCTCCTGATGCCATGATGTGATGGGTGTGGAAGGAAATTAACAGTAAATTTGTGCCTCTCTGGAAGAATCATACTGAAGTTTCAAGGCAATTTATCCCCGTACACTTGATGAAATACAAAGATCTTGCACTCGAATTGAATGTACCACAGTCAGTAGGACCAACTTGTTTCTGCACAAACAATATGTTGCTCATTGAGGAAAAACTGAATTTCCTGTTCTTTGTCATATACCAAATGGAATAAAGTAAGCTGTCACAATCTAAGAAACGTGGAAATGAAATTTCATGCTATTGCGCTTGCCCAAGATGGGAAATTATGTTAAAAGTAGTCAAATGTGAAATTTTTCCTTCAAATCATATTTCCATTAATTTTCAATCTCTGAAAAGAAGTTAAAACGACTTCCATCTTACTTTTACTTTCTCGGGATAAAAACCTCTCTAGAAATGTGCAAATAAGAATGGTCTTCACGAGAACTAAACCCAACAAGAAAGGGTAACATCAAGATTTTCCTTCCAAAATAAAAGGTGTGCTTCATTGTCACATTCATTTTCTTTTATACTAATGAGCTATAATCTCTCACAGGTTACTTACAAAGAAGTATCTAAACCATTGGGATGAGGTGCTATGGAAAGGTATCAATATTGTATATCTTTATCACAAGAATGTATACTGCACTATTAAACAACCCACTGGCACTTATAAAGACCTGCTGCCCACAATAACAAAAATGATGTGCTACAAACAATTCACAAGATACTTAGCACTGTCTATAACAATCCTCCATCGCAAAGTCCCGTAAAGAATTGTAAGAAGAGAATGCCTAAAACTTGGCAGGCATTTATCACTGCAGTCCCTACAGATTGATGGAAGACAGGATAAGTTCTTTTTTATTCCTGTTGTAGAGTTGGGGCTCTTCTGGCATTAATACCCTTTTTTGGCAGTGAGAAACTCCTTAGCTGGCTGGCTTTACTGATGCCAACCAACTGGTTTCTTTTGCAAAATTTAAATGACTTTTTTCGCCTGCTTGGGAATGAAACAGGAGCCACTTGGTTACAAGGAAACTGCATGTTGGAAGTAAGGGATTGCCAAGTTTTCAACAGTTAATTTTGTTTAAATAACAATGACAACACACTTGCATAAACACAAAATGTAAGATTTTTTACATCTCAATGTGATTTTCTGGTAAGCAGATAAGTTCTATGGGGAAAATAAAAACCAAAGTAAGTGCTCATTTCAGAAAAAAATTGCACGTCAATAGCTAAATCACAATTTATACAATAATCAATAGGTCCTTCAAAAAGGAGGAATGTTAGAAAAAAATTCATTAAATAAAGATTCACAAAATATCTTTTGGAAGACCCAGCAAAAAAGGGTCTACTTTTTCTATTTTCCTTCAAAGAATCCAAATGTATAGGCCTATAGTATTGAACAGAAGTTATTCTGTTCTACACAGATCCAAACCCTCCTTATGGAGATGACACTTTGTGACTAGCCTTAACTCAATAAAAGCATATTATTGATACATGTACCATGCTGCTTGTATCTAAGGAGCTACTTCATATTACAAGTCATTCCATTCTTTACAGGCTGTTCAGTTTTAGTTTACATGCATAGGGCCAAAGATGTTTGCCCATACAGAAATACAACTAACAAGGATGCAAATGCTACATTTTTACTCTGCTACTGTATTATTGGTACTGGGTAGCCTGCTTTAAATGTGGCAGCTTTGGCAGGGTTTATCTATTACCACAGCAGACAACTAAATTTTAACATAAATAAAGCTTTCTTTAGACTTACTATTTCTCTACCAACAGCTGAGAGGTGACCAGACTTCTCTTTTGCCTTTTGGGCTGCTTGTTCTCCATACCTTGATGCAAGGTAATCATATAGGTCTATTCCATCTGCTGGTGTAGAACTGTTTAACAGGAAGGGCTTCCATGTCACCTTTACTACAGCTTCATTGCCTATTGCCTTAACAGCTACCTCAAGATGACGTTTCCCAACAAAACACCTTAAAAAAACAAAAGTGAATAAATATTGGGTAAATGGACCAAAAATTCCTGCTTACTAACTTGCATAACTAGAGTAAATTACAATAACAACAGTAATAATAATAAAAATAATAATAATAATAATAACAATAACAGTCAATCGGTTATGATGCAAAACTACATCTGGTTGTGGTGTTTCAACATGGTATAATAAGTTTACCTTTTGCTGTAACTGTCTCCAGGTCACTCTAAAGCATGATGTAGAATTTGTCAGCTCTCTTATGTCTAACAACTACCGGGGTGGCATCTGGAGGAGGCCAATCTGCTTAGTGGGTAGAGGGGACTCTTAAGCCTTGGTTAGTAACTCCCCAAAAAGTAATATCCAGTAATATGGCTTCCAGCACTGAAGAAAGAAACACAACAAACACAACATAGGTATGGCGCCACTTTCCAAAACAACTCCAGCCCTGTCTACACCCACATCTGCACTACCAAAGTATAAAATAGCCGTATATAATCATTTCAGTAGCCTGACAATGGGAGAAGTATCTCTCAAAACGTAGCTCAGAAAAAGCTTACAATTCATGACATGATAAAGCTCTTACATCTATGGCTTCCTCTGAGTCCATAAAGTTCAGAATTTTCAAGATTAATGTCTCCCAGTTGTCTTCAGCAATCTTCATATGCTTCAGGTTTAGCTTAGCATTGCCCTTGAACCATTTTTGTTGCTTACATTGACCTCTTTTTCCAGATGACATTTCACCATAGAACAGTCGCTTAAAACTTAACTCTACTATGTAAGGCAAGAACCACCTGGCAGATTCTTCATATCCAAGGAAACTAGATGTTACCTAATATCCTGGGCATTAATTCCAAATGCTAATTCATTTGTGTGTAACATCAACATTACTAAAAATAATGATAATAATAATCATCATTACAAAAATAAATGTCTGGGTATGACACAAAACTACATCTGGTTGTGCAGTTTCAATGTGAGAGGAAGAGTAATGCTTTACCACAGCTACCTCCAGGTTACCTGTGACCAAGGTGTACTACTGTCAGCTCTCCCAATGGCCTTGAAATAGTGGGCTGGCAACCCTCCTAAAGCTGGTGTCTTAAAAGCACTAGTTGTTGTGACATTGATCATCACAAACCTCATCATGAGTGAAAATGAAACAAAACAGAAATATGAATAATGATGTGAATGACACCGGAACTTCAAGTGAAGGTCCCTTGTCTGGCAGGTCTGTGGATGAGTAGTGCAAACTCACTCATAATAAAGTGAGTGCCAGACTGAAGTTGACAAAAGAAATCAATATTGTTGCCAAGGAGTGTTTTTATAGTATTGATCCATTTGATGAGAATGGTGTGCCAGTAAGGGTATATCACCAGTGGGTGTAAGGTGAATGGTGAGAAAGAACAATGTTTAATACCAGTGAACAGAGACTGTGTGACCAGAGTATCTGACAAAATTCATTTAATGTTTAATTCTGGGTTGACTTTCTCTATAACCATTTTGACCACATAATATGATGTGACTAACAATAGCCTAGTAATGTCAAAACACATATACAGCTAAAATTATCTAACTATAGTTTTAACACTGAATATCAAAAAAGGTGCTGCAATGGTAAACCAGGATTGTTTTGAAAGGAGGCATCTTTTTTTTGGCAATCTTCACTTTAAAGTGGTAATCTTGGTAGCATCTGAAAAAACATACTACCAATATTGTGATCAATACAGCACATTTAGGTGCTATTATGCAAGTGATAAGATAAAACATAAAGCACCAGTGTACCAGTAAAAGAAAATTTTCAAATCCACTACAAGAAAAATTATTATTTAATCATATATGCTGATTTCTTCTTTAAACATCCTCAAGCAGATAAATGCTCTCTTACTTTACTTATTTTATTGATAATTTAAAATAAGAAAAACCAGGCTAAGGCTCTTACTGCATCTATGATGAAATTTTCAACTTCTCAATAATCGTACAGACAGACATTTCGCTTTTGTTCTGGCACACATTTTTATCGTGTTATGTGTTATGGTTAACAAATGGAGCTCTTAAAATTTTGAATGTTTATGCACATCAGGATACCAGTTGCAGCATAAACAAGTTTCATTTCTTGTCAAGTTTTGGTTTCTTCAAGATAGTAGCCTTGCATCACCTATCAAATGTGCCCGTTTGTCATTACTTCAAAACAACCTACAAAGCCAAGAGAAAAAAAGTTTGGCACGTGTTAAGTGCAAACCGAATTATTACATGTTTAGTATTGGTTTTGTTTCTAATAATTAGGGCCATACGTTGGAGCAGTTTATCTTAAGTTCAAAAAATCTTGTACTGGAAGTTACAACACGTTACCATTGTTGCAATTCAAATTGTTGTTTTATCAAATTATTAAGTTGGAGACGTGAAAATTTTGAGTGTTTACCATCTGAAGGTATGTACTTCGTTTTTGTTTTAGTTTTGGTTTGCTCAGTTGTTGTTGTTGTTGTTTGTTTATATCAAGGGCACACTTTCAAAAAGTGTATTCTGAGAAAATTGTACCTTTTAAAAAGCTTTTAGTTTCCCAATCCGGGTTTATTTTGAATAGTTTATCACATTTATTAACAAATTAAAATCTTTCTTCTGTTTACATAATAGCTTCGACCTTCATAACTTTTATGGCATTTTCTCATTTGTCATTGAAACTTTTTATTTTCGTGTAAAGAATTTCTGAATGCATTTAAAGCTCCAAACCAATGCAAGACAATTGATTGAACAAACAAGTAAAATAAAATAAACTAGGTATAGAGTTAAAATTACTAGCACACTGGCCTTCGAAATTCTATAAATCCTCTTTCTAGATTCACGAGTTCAGTTTCTTTGTAACATTATTTTACCATGCATCTGCTTGCGTGGAGTTTATGCACTTAAGCTCTGATGGATTTTAAAATATTAACAATGTATAATGTCAATTAATAATCAATATTAACATTATTATTGGAAATAATAATTTATTGCAGCTGTTTTGGTCTTTCAATTCGAGGTACCACGATCAAAAGCAACGGTGGAAACCACACAAAAAAACAAGTGATATAAAAGTTTGAAAATGTACCAGGGTCATATAGTATCCGACGTTACGTCGATGTATATCTCCGGTATGTCAGCCATTGATGCCAAAGATGAATTTCGAAAATAACCAGGAAACCAAATGCCACAATTTTCCAGGTCTTGTCTATTCCAAAGGCTCTCCTCGATACCAGACTTTCGATTGAAAAGGAGGCAGGGCGATGTGCTCCTTTTGGAGGCTTTCTCCTGGATTTGAGCCTTGAAATAAAGCTGGATCGAATTTCAATTGTTTATAATATGCGGGGTATCATAAATGATCTAATCGCCATATTGGGACCAAAATGGGAGAGGAAATTGTCGATATCAACACAAAAGTTAAGTGTTGATGAAGTACCATGGCCGGAAGACCCCCTCTGAGAACAGATGGTTGTAAAAAGAAGCATTTATATTTTGTTTACGACAAATTGTACAGTAATGAAAGAAATATTTGTACAGGAACAATTTCATACCGCGATTTAAGTCCATAAAACTTTTGTGGCGAGAGCTAAATTTCTGAACAATCAGCACGACTATACTCCAGCAAGACCATACCACACTGAGCAGCAAGGGGTGGTTGGGGAATATAAGTGAAAGCAGTCGTACAAATGGGGATCACAAATAACCTTACCAACTGGAATAAAAGAACTACAGTTCAACAGCTGATAATTGTATTTGTCAAATATTTTGTTGAATGTGATACAATGTGACTGAGAAAACCACGTTGTAAGACGGGGTAGCTATACAGCGCCAAATCGAATAAATTGAGGTAACTAATGTGTAGAAACTGGGAAGGCAAAAACGCTGGTTGCGAAGTAAAGCAACGGTTGTGAGGTCAAATATTTCGGTCACATGAACTTGGAACCATTTTTGGGTAGTCTAAATAAAANGTCGTACAAATGGGGATCACAAATACTGTAAGGGACATTCACAAATAACCTTACCAACTGGAATAAAAGAACTACAGTTCAACAGCTGATAATTGTATTTGTCAAATATTTTGTTGAATGTGATACAATGTGACTGAGAAAACCACGTTGTAAGACGGGGTAGCTATACAGCGCCAAATCGAATAAATTGAGGTAACTAATGTGTAGAAACTGGGAAGGCCAAAACGCTGGTTGCGAAGTAAAGCAACGGTTGTGAGGTCAAGTATTTCGGTCACATGAACTTGGAACCATTTTTGGGTAGTCTAAATAAAATATTTTCTGAGTCCATATTTTATGATGATCATAGATCATTAAACTGATATAATTTACAACTAACAATATTATTTACAAATTATAGGGCAAAATAGTACTTTGGCTGTAAGACCTCAAAAACTACTTTTTCTGAAATCAAATAAAATATGTAGCTTGGAGGACTTTAAACTCTCTTGATTGTCCGAAGGCAAAGGAATCAAAACTTGTAGGAAAACAAAGGTTAAGAATTTTGAAGTAATTCTTGAAAGTCATTACCAGTATTTTAATAGGACAAACAAATGCAAAAATGGTACAAAAGAAGCAATTAGTATTTGAATAAATATTTTGACTTTGACAACTGTTGACCTCACGGCTGTAAATGTAGGTTTAGTTCTGCTGGTATATTTTTATACCACTTCCTTATTTGAGTTTGATGTAAGAGAAAAAGTGAAAAAGGTTTTTCTCACAAAGTTGTATGCGTTTGTTGAGTAAAACTGCAATATACGAATAGAAACTTTTACTTCAGGTGGGCAGCTTTGTTGCTTATATATACTATGCACTGTCCGCATCCAAGCCTCAATTAGATTGCAACTTTTCTGCTTGTGCAGCTGCGAATACTTCTGTGCTAAACCGTTTCCACAAACTTCTATCTTGGGCAATATTTAATAGTTTTTGAAGGTCATTGGTTGATTTGAAGGATACAATATCATTAAATGTGAGAGTTTTGTTTGTAACAGCTCGACCAATGTCTTTATCAATCAGTAAAGGTAGTGTTATACGTGGTCTACCTGGAAATTTGGATTTGGTTGATTCTGCGAAATACTGTACCATAGATTTTCTTGCAGGTGTGTCACTGTTGAGACGTAAAACATGTCCTAAGAGGCGCCATCTATGGTTCAGAATCTGTAGAGATAGATACTGTTCGTTAGTTATTTCGTACAAGTCCTTATTTTTCACAACGTTCGGATATTTGACATGTAAAACTTCACGTAACTGTCTTCTATGGAAACTGTCTAGGTTATCCTCGTCAGCTTTCGTTAAACCCCACGTTCCGCAATTGTACAGGAGCACAGATTTGACATAGGCATTATACAGTTTCAAACGTACTTCACGAGATATTTTGTGGTGACGGATCCATACCTTTGTAAGTTTTCTCATTGCTGCTGTTGCAAGTTGCTTTCTGTGAATAACATCTTCATTATCGCCTAGGAGAGACCCTAACTTTTTTGTGTGCCTCCAAAGTTCGTTCTCTTTATTATCTCTCTTTAGAATAGTGTGCTCTGTCTTTGTTTCATTTACTAGAAGGTTATCAGTGGCTAGAGAGTCTTTCACATTATTAATAATTTGTAATCTCCTTTGATTGGTGGTACTTATAAAATCTGCGTCATCAGCATAGATGCATTCTTCAGGATGTGTAGGTTCATACTGCTTTGCATAGGAGTGTTCATTTAGAGTTTCACAATTATTTATCTTGAATCTGAATTTACGTAGTGATGCTTCAAAATAGATTGTGAATAGACAGCCACTTAAACCATCTCCTTGAGGTGAACCTACATTTGTATTGAATGGTCGTGTCTCTACATTGGATGGGGCTTTTACTTCTATTGTTGTGTCGCTAAGTAGATATTGGATCATTCTGGTTTCATCCTCGTTAAGAAAAGTTTTGAGAATGTCTAACAATTCTTTCCTCTTAATTGTATCAAATGCTGCACTCATATCTATTCCTGTTATGAGAAATTCCTCTTTGTACTTTTGGATTCTTGAAATCAAGAAACGATGAGTCCAAACAATATCTGAGGTACTCCTGTTGGGTCTGTATGCAGCTTGAGAATGTGACAAAAATTCTTCTACTTTTGGTTGTATCCTATTTAGTATAATATTCGACATAACTTTTCTGATGATTGGTAGGAGAATGACTGCACGCAAATTTTTGATTGGTCCCTTCTCTTTCCCAATTTTTTGCAAGGCTGCCAGGATTCCTCTATTTGTTACAACTACTTCATGTTTTTCAAAGATATTGTTTATTACAAGAGTGATTAGTTCCATAAGAGATTCTGGACCATATTTTGTTGCTTCGGCCTCCATTCATCAATTCATTCATTTAAGCCAGGCAGTTTGTATACCGTCTTATGTTGGTGGCTCATCAATTTGTAGGTCGTGCGTTCCTGCGGTATTGTTACTCAGCCGAAGGAGGGTCTTCCCATTGACAGGCATCTGACTAAACGCAGGTCTCACAGTCAGAACCAGATAGCAGAAGTGAAGATTGTTAAATAAATTAAGGCTCTTGGACGCAAGGGGTGGAAGTTTTAACTCAGTGAGAAAATAATTGCTAGCGATAAAAGCTTGTTCTGGGAGCAAACTATGCTGCCGTGCATTATTAAATTTAGTAACTCGACAACAAGATTTGTAAGTTACATTTCATATTTGAATTTTACAACAGGATTTTTAAATTACATTTGGATGTAGTCATATATAGTCGCAATATTACTTAATGCATGACCAAGAATAATACTGTGCTGGACGAGTGATATAAGTTCCAAAGGTGTGTATCACATTCAGCTAATTATGAAATTTTACTACAATTTTGGGATTACTGTGTACCATAGTTTATAATTTAATGTTTCGGTAAGTATTACGTACTACTTTATTTTGTGTGCTACAACTTAAGTTTACTTTTATATCATTGGTATTAGATGCATGTTACTCTATATTTATTACGGTATTTTCGTTATCTAAATGCTTCATTGTGCCATATATAATATTATGCAGCATTACCCATATCAATGAATAGATGGTTTTATTACACACAGAATATATAGCGTTATTCGTAGATGTAAATTTAACATATAGTGCTGATAACTATTTGTTTACTTTATTACATTGTAGATTCTACAGTGTCAGTATCAGTGTCAATTTCGGTGCGTGCATATCCAATAATGCATTACACTAAGGAAAGTGTAAGGAACTCGCCCTTATTTTCTCTGTGGGCCAGTACAACTTGTGTTTTATATGTGTTCCATAAGCTCCGGCGGCACTCCAGAATATGGTTGTCATAATTTTTTTTCTTGGATTCTATTGTTGATAAATTTTTTCTTTTTTGTGCAAAGATAAATTGGTGGTTACTTAGCTCCTTTACCACTAATTCACTCTGAATTTCTTATACAATGACTCTTGACGAGGTATTTTTAATTTCTCTTTCAAAGACTCCAATTGATCCACAGACATGTTAAATTTTCTCTTTTGTTTTCTTGGTGACTCGATGATAGAATAATTGTGATCAACTATCATCAAATGATCTTGTCTTGTGATGGTTTGCCTAGATCCCTTTAATCTAAACTACACTTATTGCTTACTTATGAAGAAACAGGACACTTTCGTTCAGCAAGTTGCTTTCTCTTCTTGCATACCAAGTGCAGAAGATGAAAGAGACCGTGAGATTTATACTGTGCTAAGTATTACCTATGAATTGTGTTACAGAGTATGTTTCTTATGTGCATGTATTAAATGATGGATATGACTCATGTCATTTCTCGTTGATAAAGCTAAAACGATGCTAGACAAAGAAAAACAAATTTCAGAAATATACTAACGACTACTAACATTTTGGTTTTATCTTCAATGCAGTATTTTCCTATGATGGTAGCACTTCCTTACTCCCTTTATCACTGCAGGCAATGTTTGAATTTCATTTGATTTGGGAATAAGTTTTGAAATGAATTGTATGCTTTAAAGACAGTCTATTATAAAAGTGTTACATGTACAACTTGTATGGGTTATAGTTTAATATACAGAGGGAACTGTATTTTGTTCTCAATTCTCACTTTTGAATTGACAACAACTTGCTAACTAATGATGTAATGAGAATTACATATTAACCATGTACTTCAAGACCTAACTGTAGAGAGGGGTTAAACGTTTGATGTCATAACCCCCTACCCACTTCCCATTATTAATATCCCTTAAAGTAATTCTCTTTTTACAAACATTTTCTGATCATAAAAATTCAGACATACTAGGATAAAAAATCTGCAAGTCTGGATTGTTTTAGAGAGTCCCACTTTCTAAAAGTATTAACATACAAATTTTGTTTACGTTGAAGCATATCAACAAATAAAAAATAATCACACCCCTCAAAGAATTTACAGCACCGACCTAAGCGTAATACAAAAACTACTTATTTCACTTTATAACCACCCCAAAAATTATTGGGACAGATATAACGTGTTGATGCACAATCTACCAAAGGTGGGGCAAAGTAATGATAATGATGAACCCCCCTGTGTATGAATTTTGCCCAAGATGCTCACCCCTTTTCTTAATACACTCACCTGCAATTAGTTCCTGTAGCTTGAAAAAAAATTGAATTGAGATATTAATTGTGATAGTGTAGCTTTTTGCTAATAATTATATAGGCGTGAAAATTATTACTATCAGATATCTTCAGTTTATGTGTTTTTATTTGTAGAGGCAAAGAACAAACTATGGCCCTAAGCCTTGAAGTCTAATAATTTCTTTCATTATAGACAAAGCTCTTATGATATGTGATGTTCCTAACAAGACTATCTACTGGGTTTCTTCGATGCTCATCTTTCCAGGGATCTTTGATACATGATCTGTCATTCTCCTTTTGCTACGGTCCTGGACTCCAACAGTAACAGGGACAACAATGGCTTTCATGTTTCACAATTTAGTAATTTTTATTCATTTAATCCAAACTGCAAATTTATGTCATTAAACATTTTCACACTATGGGGAAATCACTCAAGTTGGCTGTCATTATTTGGATAGCGCTGTAGGTAATCCATTTAGAACAAGTGGTTAAATATTTCTTCATATGCAGTGTAACCCAAACCTTGGTTGTTGAACAAATTAGAGAAAGTAATGACATCCTATTATTAGGCAATATTAGAACCTTTCAAGGGAAATAACACCAAAGGTACATACCGAATATGGAGAGGAATGAATACTAATACGAGAATAAATATTGATACTATCAGACTTGCCAGTAAAAGGAGAGATATATTAACGAATAAAAGGCTATCTCCTGCTAAACATGAAGCAATACAGAAAAAAACTTTGATTCGAGTAACATTTGCGCTATGGATGAAACAGCAGTATGGTCAGATACGATGTGAATAAGAACAGTAACGTGAAAAGAAACTCCTGAAGCTGTATATAAATCAACTGGCCAAGAATAAGCAAAGGTTTCTATTTGCTTTACAACGAAGGCTGGTGAAACAAAGATGACACGTTTCATCCTTTTCAAAAAAGCTGAAAGAGAAAAAAAATTAAATGACGAATTTGGAGGACATTTTATTACAGGAACCTCCCAAAATGGGTTGCTTAATACGCCATTTGCAATGGAACGTATCCAGGAGATTTTAGGACCTTTCGCCTTCACCTAGCGTTCATTAACTTGGGACATCTATGAATGCCATTTTACGCATTCCATTTCCAAAGAATTGAAATAAAATAAGAGCCAAGCCGTCATTATTTATGGAAAATGTACAAAATATGTGCAAGCTCCAGATGTGCACTGGAATAGGCCTTATAAAACAAAAGTTGCTACTAATTACAGTGGAAGGCTAGCCAGGGTTAGTGTATATCAAACAACAAATCAAGGAAACCTCGGATCTCTACTTCGTGAAGCAATTGTTGGATGGATCCTTTAGCATTGGCGTGAATGAAACATTGACATAATCAAATCGTAGATGAAATATTGTTGCTGGAATCTTGCAATCGATGGCAGAGAGGACATCAAAATACATTGTTTAAAGGATGATCAACCTTGTCACAGGGGCAAGTATATTCTAGAAAAACAACTTGAGATTTTGAATGAGTCACTGCTAATTCTTTTCAGGGATACAACAATTTTGAGGTTGATGAGGCTGCCCCTAATTCTTAAAAGTAGATGATAATGAGGACCAGAATAAGGACATTGACATAGATTAGTTGACACTATCTGCATTTTTGTCAGTTTTTTAAAAACTATAAAACTGTAAACACGACATTCTATTGTTTAATGTCATTTTATACATCATTGACTACTCTTTTTCGCTGTTAAAATCTAAGAGAAAAGTATTGTCTGTAACAAGCAAATGCGTCAATTATATTTGGTATATGCTTTGGATTTACAAAAAAGACAAGTCTTCACCTATGTATCTGTGTGTTTTTGAAGCTTTTCTAAACAGAAGGTGTTGAGCAGTTTGTAAGCAACACTTATTACTGAAATGAGACAAATTCTAAGCACCTTGGACTGAGTTAAAACTACCACTGCGTACAAAAAATACGTGCTTGGCAATTTCGTTAAAAATTCTAATAGGTGCCCATGGTGTTCCTTTGAGAAAATACAGTAATATTATTTTTTATGATCGGGTTAAAAACATACCATATATTAAGAAGGAAGATCGTAAGTCAACATGTGAACCATCGAAGGCTGTTGTGATTGTGTCTGTATTATTACTATACTAGCCACTGGTGACTGGCATTCTAAGTGAATTGCCTATGAAAAATGATTATCATTTTTTATACTCAAGGGTTGTTTCTTTTACTGTAACTGCCGTGCACACGTTACACATGTTGGGAAGGCTAAATTTAAATAGTGATGCTGAAAAACGCCTTTGGGGTTTTTAAAAGTAAATATTATAGTAATAGCACGGGTTAAGGTATAACAATTATAGAGAAAATTGTTTCTTAAAGCTTCCCCAGTTTGCTGCAGCCAAAACAGGTGACCATCCAGATCAGACCTCATCTCTTCATCTTTTTTTGGTTCCAGCTCTAATTTAACTAATGTATATTTATACAGAAGATGCGAAGATGCATACCATATTTTGAAAATGTATACCAAATTTTCTCAGCTTTATATTCAATGGGATAAAATGTACAGGAGAAGCAAAATATTCTTAGTTCAATGCAATATTTATGGATAAGTTTCCTCTTTTTTTTGCTAGAACTGTAAAAAATTACCTTCTTTAATGACAAGTTTTTTTGTATTTAATTTTTAATTGTTCCCCTTGCAAATACGTTCCTTGTAAGTCTATTATATTCCACAACTAAAGAATCAAAATGCATTACATTCAACTCGATAGAAACCAAATCATTGGTGGAGCACTATCGAAGTATTTTTTTGTTGGCGAAATATTAGACTCCACCCATAATCTGGGATTCCAAAAATATTAAATGAGGACAAAATAAATAGGTAGAGTAACTATCAGAGTGAAAATGAAATCAAATATGACTTCTTTTTCTGATAATTGATTGCATTAGGGGGGTTTGAAAATGGCCGGCGAAGAGGCTGATCGTTAAATCTATTTAAAAAAAGCACCGAAATTATCTTTAAAAAAATAGACATGTTTTTTAGATCAGAAACCATTGTATAAGGAAGCTAGTTTCGGAGTCCCAAAAAATTTCAAGAAAATCGTATATTAAAATATCAAATAAACTCGGTTCTAGGCTTTTAGCTTGGTTTCTTTTATATGAAAGTGTTTTATTACTTTGTGAAGAATAAATACAGTAGCTGCATTTCCTAATATTTTAAGAGCTATTTGAATATTCTTACATTGCGTTGCTCCAGTCCATTGCATTGCTCCAGCCCGTTGCGTTTCTCCAGCACCTTTCAAAGACCAGAAAGCATTGAAGTACAATAATGAAATCAGGATGCAATCAAGCAGATCAATGTGTCCTCAACTGTGACAGTAACAGCAGAAAAATCCAGATTTAGTGTTGCAAATAAATGCGTTGGTTGCAAGGGCTGCAGCTAATAACAAAGCAGACTAAGAGGTGCATTTATATCCTGTCGGCCAATTAGACACAACTTCTTTTGTTGTTGCTTTGGTCTTTTTTCAAATTGGAGTATGAAGTGTGCAAGATAATGAAAATATTGGTTGTTGAGTTAGGACAAAAGTGCTATGTTTTTGTTCTGTTTTCCTCCTTTGGAGGAAATTGTGTTAAAGGTTAACCAGGTCGTTTGAATAGAACCATATGTTTCAACTCTCCCTTTTTGAACGGAAGTCTCCCGAAATCCCCCTCAAATAATAATCCTTCAGTTGAAAAAGGGGTTTAAAGGCTTTGTATAGGAAAGAGATTGAAAATTCATTATTCAATTACTAAATATGATTTTGTTATACAGTTTCCAAAGTTTCAGCCTCCGAAGACTAACGCAATATTTTGACTTGAAAATTAATGAAAAGTATTTAAAAAAAAAAAAAGAAAATAGTTAAGCAATATTTAATAATAATCACCGAATTTTTGCCAGTTTCCTGCTTCCTTCTCAACTAAGCAGTAAGCCGAAGTGTTTTCTCAAACGTGAAAGCACTGCTGTAGCATGCGTTCCTATTACGTACATAGTAGATCTGTTAAAATGGACCTTACTGATTACGTGGCAATATTTCTTAAATCATCGGATTTGATTTGAAACTATCATTAAAAACCAAAGATTAATTGGGTTGACTTATAACAACATTTTAATTGACTTTTTGCACTCAAATTTAATGTTGAAAACATTAAAACCTTCGCATTGTCAATTGTTTATCGAACAATGTTTTCTTTCCAATAAGGAAAGGTATTGTTTTTAAAGAATGAAAATTTCAACAGGCATCGGGGTTTGCAGAAAAAGAAATAACCCTCAGTGAAGAAAGTGTTGGAAATATATTTTAATATTTTACTATCCATATACTAGGTCAAAAAAGGCACCATGAGTTAAAATGCAGTCTAACCTCAATAAAAACTCTTCTTAACACATTTCCATGTCGTAGTCACCTCTTTTAAATCAATTTCAAGTGACCACAAAAGATTTCCCAACTTCACCTCAAATGACCTTATTTGTGACAATAATATCAATCACACAAAAAATACCGCAAAATAACATCAAATTAAACGGTATATATTGGTAACAAGTTTATATATACGTATTTAAAAATTACGACTTTGGTTGCAAGCCATCTACACTTTTTCAGGGTATGAGCTGCACCTTCCTTTAAATAATCACAGACCAACAGTTCAGGTTTTGTGATTGTTAATCATCTATAAATACAACTATTAAATCTACTTCCCAAAATAACAGTGATATCCTGCACACGCAAGGAAACCCAAACAGAGCCGGAAAATAGCAAGTACCTAAAGAGTTAAGTCCCCATACCAATCAAAATGCAACACCAATTCTACACGGTATACATGTCAACTACGTGTATTTGCAGGAAATCCCAAATACAAAGCAAATGTATGATTTCAAAGGCAGAAAAAAACCTCCAAAAACATCTTTCTCAAGAGAACCAGAAGAAAAAAATAATTGTTTTATCGTAACTGCCCTACAAACGTGGTTGACTACCAACATAAATACCACTATACTGCTTGTAATATTAATGTGTCTTTGGCTTATAACTGGGCAAATGATATCCGGATATACTCTGTTGCCGTGGGCTTTGAATATTCAGTTGTTCGGCATTAAGAGGAAGTTGGTTTCCGGTTTCATGAGGCCAGTTCTAACTCACCGGGGAGGTCTTCCAGTCTGCCTCCAGCAGCTTACACAACAACACTCTGAAACACCTGGTTATAATAAAAAGGGTAACTACTTCAAGGCAAGTGTTAAGTTTTTTATCCTCTATCCTGTTTTATACGTTATTAACTGTTTTCTACGGTATATGATTTTTCAAGTAAACAAGCAGATAAACACAATGATTATTTTTTTCATCAACTATTTTTTTTTGTCTGGCACTGTGCATGTTATTCTTTTCGTTGTTTTAGAAGCTGAAAGAAAAATCTTCTATTCAAAGGTTTTAGTTCCATTCATCTATCTATAGGATAAGTCATAATGTAATTGATGCTTGTGTACCATAAGACATTCTTTAACGTCTTTAATAATCTGATCTGACGTGTGAATTTAAAGGGTTTAGAGCTTTAGAGAACTTTGGTTGGTATAGAACTAAGGTCACAGCAACAATAAACTACAATGGGGATCATATATATCAAAGGCTTATTGAGACACAAAAATAAACCCTTTCGGCAGTATGGTTGACGGTAGAAATGATGCTGGGGCGCTTCAAATGTTTCTCATACCTGTCCGCATATTTGATGAAAACTATATAAGAATAATGACAAAATTCTTCAACAAAAACAAGGTCCAAGGTCGCACAGCTAGTTTGGCAGAATGTGTATTTACTAATGTCGACGCTAAACATATTGAAAATGGCATTTCTTGGGAATTGATAAGGCCCATTAAAGTGGATAACGCTAACACAAATAGTGGGGCAATAAGTTCAATATACACATGAGTGAAGGCTAAAAATCAAGAAGCAGCGATAACAGGCTGCCCATGTCATATACTGGATAATGCAGCAAGAAAGGCATTTTCTTTATTCTCTAGTATTTCGGACTTTGATGTCGAAGATCATTGTGTAGACCTTTTTACTGGTTGGATAAACCGTCGAAACGCAACCCTACCTTAAAAGGATATCACGAATTCTGTGACATGGACTATCAAAAACTTCTTCTTCATTGCCTTAGCTGTTCCAGCCATCGGCGTCCTCTTTAGTGAATTCTCTCCATTCTGATCTGTTTTACGTGGAGTGTATTAAGACATTAGGTTTTTCTGTTAGTTACTGCAGGTATTTCCTTCGTTGTCGCCCTCTTGCTCTTTTCCCATCAATTTTACCAGTTAAAGACAAGTGTTCAAACTTTCCTTTTCGCATTACATGCCCCAAGAATCTAGCCTGTCTAACTCTGATGTTCTTCAAGAGATATCTTTCTTGCTTAACCTGGCTCAGGACTGCTTCGTTTGTTGTTTTTGTGGTCCATGATATCCGTTGCATTCTTCTAAATGCCCCATTTCAAAAGCGTTGATCTTTTTCTCCATTGTCGCACTTATTGTCCATGCTTCACAGTTGTAAGTGAATACTGAGCATACGTAACATTTCAATACTCTGAAGCGGGTTTCGAAGCTCATATTCTTGTTGGTCAGAATTGTCCTTAGTTTTTCAAATATTGCTTTAGCTTGTCCTGTTCGTATTTTTATCTCTTGATCGTCCTTNGGGTTTCGAAGCTAATATTCTTGTTGGTCAGAATTGTCCTTAGTTTTTCAAATATTGCTTTAGCTTGTCCTGTTCGTATTTTTATCTCTTGATCGTCCTTGGCGTTCCACGATATCTTTGTTCCAAGGTATTTGAACGTGTTTACCTGCTTAAGCTGCTCTCCGTTCACCAAAATATTAATGATTGGAATTTCGTCTTCTTTTTTTAGTTATAACCATGCATTGTGTCTTTTGGACATTCAATTCCATACCTTTTTTGAGGCTGCTGATGTTTGTGACATTTACAAAATCAAAAACTAGTCAAATATATATAAAAAAGATGGCTATATTCTGAAAAATGCTTAAATCCATAACTAAACAAATATGGTGATCTTAAATACCAATTTTCATCTGAAAATGAGTGAGAAAAGCGGTTTGTTTAATCGGGTACCTGATCCATTTTGAGACCCAATGACTCCAGTTTACTTGTAATTTATCAATTTATATTACTGACATGCACTACTTTTAATACGTTTTTACAGTGAGAGGAACCGCTCATCCAATTACATTATGAAATGCAGAGTTTTATGAACAAATTAACTACGAAGTGTGTAAAACCTGAAGTCGTTCGGAAGCTGAAGGAAGATGAGAAGGATCTAAGTGTTGGAATATTGACTGAAGCATACTTGGAGCAGCTTTGAATGATGATCTTGGCGATAGTACTTCAAATGAATTATTTGATACTGTACGTTCATTTGATGAAAGAGCATACAGCTATTGTGTTACAGGGTTGTTCCTTGATGAACCAATGTCTAACAATAGTATATTCATTGACATTTCAAAACGACTTCCTACCACTTTTGATGACATAACAGAAATTGTTACAGATTCCCAAAAGCACTTTAATGTTATGTATAAAATCCGCATGATTTAGAATCTCTCGAGGAAGAATGCCTTCAGTACAAAGTTATGGCAAGTACTGAAGTTCCTTCGAATATCTGGAACGCTTCAAAGACAGAAACTACAAAAGAGAAGTCCTTCCACAGAATGGACATGATATGGAACTACTTTAAGACACCATTGCCAAAATTTTCCTCAATAGCTTTTCTTGTTATTAACTATTCCCCACAGAAATGCTCCCCACAGAAGAACGTATATTTTCTATGATTGTTAAAAATGACATAAAATTCTGTTCAACATTACGCCATGAAAACTTATTAAATTCAATTATGCTGATAAAAATGAATAAACCAGAACATCTTACTGAATGTTTTAGATTCAAGCTATCGCAGGATTTACTGATTAAGTGTAAATCAACATGTAAAGAATATAATGGTACATGTTTGTTATTCCTCCCCTCCCCCCCCCCCCCCAAAGATCAAAAGTGTCACACTGAAACAATACTCAATTACACACTGAATTACAAAATATGTAACACCAGCGGGATATGTTTGTTTATTTAATTGTGCGAAACATCGTCAACAATTATTTTACATCAAATTTAATAACGAATTTTTAAAAAAGATAATCGTTCATCGTTAAAGAAGCAATATCGTGTACTGTAAAGTGAGAATGAATTTTTTAACTCTGTCGACATCGAAATGCAGACATGTTTGAAGTAAAACTGGCTAATGTTGCACCATATTGGCCACCCCAGTGAAATATAAATAAATAATAATAATGTTAAATATAAAGTAACAACAAAAATTGAGTATTGTTTCAGTGTGACACTTTTGATCTTGGAGGAGGGGGGGGGGGGATGGGTGAATAACAAACAAGTACCAATATAATTGAACACAATGTAGTGTAACTAAAACGTAAACTACTTAAATAGTGATTATTGTTGTTCGTATTTGGTAGCTTTATTTTAGTGTGTCATTTTTAAAAATAGTAGAAAATCTTTTAAACATTTTCGAGGAAGTGGCTGTATAATCATCGACTGTTCATCAGAGGTGTCACATGGATGTAATAAATTCGTCATGTATAATGACTTGAAACTGTATTTATCATATCCATTTTTTATTTTAAAGTTTGTTTCCCGTGATTCAAAGCGTTTGTTGCTGCAGGGTTTTCCTGCACTCCAGACCAACCATGATGGGGAGGTGCTTGTCACTAATTTAGCAAAAGCTCTGGAGCAATAGACTCAGGAGATTGGAACCTGTGACAAAACCGACTTATTTACACGCACTTGCCAAATCTCTCGAGAAAATTTTTTTTGCAAATGGAGCAGTTAAGAGGAAAACTTTTAAATACAAGTTTAATATGTTTAGGGGTGCTTGAGCAACATTTGCACCCTTCTAGATCGGCCTCTGGTATGGTAATGCATCTTTGAAATGGCTTCTTGAGTGTTTTCATTTGTTATTTCAAATCAAGTTTTGGGTTTCTACCCTCAATCAAAGGTTTTCAAACACGATTTGATTTATTTCCCCCTGCATTTAGTTTCAACAGAGGGCTCTGCACGCCTGATGTTCTGGCATGTTGATGTTCACAGAAGAAAAACGTTATTTTCATCGCCTCTTTTCCATAAAGAGATCACCAGTCTAATTCCATTAACCAATGAAAACACATCACTTCTCCACCCGCTTTATTTGAAAGACGAGATTGTTACAAAAAACATGTCTTAACGCAGCACCTCATCGAGAGAAACAACGTTTCGTTTAACGAAAGGAATATTAACATCAGGGACAATGAGTTGTCACTTGCAGGTACTAAAACTCATTGGTATTATTGCATCTTCAATGCGATTGAAGTCAAAGGAACAGGACTCCCATGTCTGGTTTGACTTGACAGAACCACATTCCAAACATTTTTGGATGTTTGTAAATAGACAAGAGAGTAACAGTTTATTTCAATTTTGAAGTCATATGCATGGGAACCTGTAACAGTGTAGTTTCAGATTTGAATATTTATTTAATTTATATATATGTATATATATTATTCCTTCCAGAGATAGCAATATTTAACACTAGTTGGACTTTGAAAATTTGACTAACGAAGAGCTGTATCTGTATCTGTATATAGCTAATGGCTAAGGCATTACAATACCAGAAGTCGGGTACAAGTAATGGAATTGACAAAGGAGACAGTTCAACTGAAAAATATCTTTTTCCAGGATCTTGAATAGGGTAAAAATGCAATTCGTAAAGTTTCTAAATACTACGTAGTTTCATTGTACTACTGGCCGTTTAAATCTATTTATCTAGTAGACTTAGTAGCATTCACATGCTTTAATTTAGGAAGAAGAATTAAATGGATCTGTGACAGTTTTTTTAGTTCCAAACTGCTGTTTTCATTTATATTTGTTTTAAAATGTGTGGTTTTGTGCTTAAAGGGTTTACTTGCGTCACAACAATTAGTAAAGCTTGTCTTTCATGATTTATACTCAGGACCATTCAGCCACGAGCAAAACTGGCTCTGAGCAGAAAAAGCAGAGGGGAATACTGGTTGCCAAAGATGAAAATATTTTGGATAGTGAGGTGACATTAGCTGAGGTGGCTCGTACTGTGAAAGAGGAGGGAAAGTCTGATGCTTTGATGAAAAGAATTCATACCTTGGATCATACAGAGATGGATAGAAAACACTCAAGGTAGATTTAACAGTTATCTCATCCGAAAAATGCACTTTTAATATTCCTTTAGTACTTATAATCCAACTGGTATTGTTTTGAACAAATCTTCAACAAGTAGTGTATATGTATTTCGTTTTGTGGCATCATGTATTCATTTGTATTAATTAAATATTTTGTGGGCTGATTTCCAGTTTAATACTAGAAATATTGAACCAAGTGCTTGAAGTTGGTTGACTACACGTACAAAAATGAATGAGTTAAATATTGCTTTTTAGCTTGTCAGGCCTTTCATTTTTACTCCATTTTTGAATCATTAAACAAATTACTCCATCTTGAATTTTTAAATATTGTTGAGTAATGCTTATATTACAGCACATAATCAGGGTTTTTCACTCATTTTGTTTGAGCAGGTCTGTTTAAGAATTGAACAAGCCTGCCTAAGGGGGGTCTGGGAAAATTTACCCCCAGAAAATTTTGAAATCCTAGACGCAAAATCCTGCATTCTGGGGCATATCTGGGGTGTTGATGTGTTGAAAATGATGTTTTTAAGGTCACTTTTCATGATACCAGAGCACTTCTTTTAATTTTTTTCTTCTTTTTTTAAAATATTATCTATATGTTTTAAATATTATCTATTTATTGTTTATATATATATATATATTAAACGATATGGATAATATGGTGTTTATAAGTACCATTATCAAACAGTCTTGATTGCAGTCTTGGTTTACACCCTACTTGAAAAAATGCTATTAAAATAATGTTCATTTTGGTTGATAGCTATTTTGCCGGTACTCGACTGGACCAAAGCTGCAAACATAAGAAAACTAAAAGCAAATGTCTTTTTTTTCAATACTGAAAACAAAGAGACAATTGAGAAAGCCAACAATTTTTTTGCCAAGAAAAGGTTACCACCGTAGCAGACTTGCCTCAGTCAATTACAAATTTTATTAGTGATTTTTAGATTTTGTACAACTTATTGTTTATTTGAATTCCCCACTATTGGTACCATAAATGTTTTGGCAAACTCCAGACAACTATTAGAACATGATAGCCTTTTCACATAGGTAAAAACTGATAAACTTTTTTTTTTAAAGACATTTATGTGCAAGGACTAATTTCATAACAATTGGGCAATTTGCACTACTTAAAAATTGATCACACTGATCACCTTAAAGCCAATCTAATAATTTAAATGATATGCTCATCATTATAATAAGGGTAAAAATGAATACATGCAAGGTGTTCTATGTGAAGTAATTGTGCAATTACTGAATATCTAGTTTTTCCTAATTTATGTACAATGCTAACCAAATGCAGTTTTATGGTTTCAAGCAAACGAACAGCTGAACTTAGAACAGTCATGTTAACTAAAGTTTTTGTGGGTGTATGTGGAAATATTAGGGAAATATGTTACCTTTAAAAAATTTATTGGCAATTGCCATACTTTTAGTCATGCTTATATTCATAACTGTGTAACTAATCTATCTATTTAGCTTTCTAGATGTTTTCTGCTAATGAAAGATAGAAAAGACCTTTGATGTAAATGTGACAACATAACACAGTAAATGTGAAGGATACAACAATAGATGAAAGATACAGAAGAAAATAGCATAGGTTAAGCAAAGCATGAATAGGTAAACAAGGAATGGGATAAACATAGTAGCAAAACTGTTTGTGAAGATGTGGAATTAAATTATGGGTCAGATATTTAGTATGCTAAAATTCTGACACTATTGTCATTGTCATAGAAACAGCACTGTCTTAATAGGAATAGACTGAAAAATTCCATTGGAGTTACTCAATAATGAATTTTTTGGTTGCTGATGCTTTGGTTCTCTATTGAAATTTTAGTTTTTCATGTTTATATGACTTTACAGATAGATTATGAGAGGATGCATTTCAATTTTTTTAGCAATGCAAGGAGAAAGTGGTCACTTGAAGACTTTGACATTGGAAAACTATTGGGGAAAGGTGAGTGAACATTTATAAGTAGTACAAATTTTATAGTTCATATTGCAGTTATAGAATGTTTGATCAGTTTCTAATTGATAAATGATAAGGATTCCAGTTGTTAAATATTTCATTAATGCTCATGTTTATTAAAAATTTCTGGCTATTAATTTTAGATTATCATTGGCATTTGGTGGCCAAAGTCTCTAATGATTGCATTCTCTTCGATACAAAATTTGTTGTGAGTATTGTTTTGTCAGATATTTTAACATTTGTAATATTTCTGTGCTTTCCAATGTAGGGAAATTTGGCAGGGTGTATCTTGCAAGAGAGAAAAAAAGCAAGTTAGTCGTTGCCCTCAAGGTATGTAGCTGGTAATTTAATGTTGCTTGCTTGATTTTTCTTTTTTATTCACAACAGAGAATGTGTCTTAAGCAAAAAGATATTTTTTGTCAAGTTTAGAGTACTTCAGGGTTTTATTAAGGCTGCGTGAACTTTGTATAAAGTGATTCTATATACACTAGGGTCAGCCTTAGTATATAGTCCTAAGAAGAACCCCCTCTATGGAGTCTTTTGAAAAGCATTGCTTTGACGTTGGGCTGCTGATAATTAATAATGGTTTAAACTGAAGCAGTTCAACGAAGCACTGGAAATATGCACGGAAAAAAAAGTGCAATCATCACTCACCAATTTGGGAGAGACCTAGTACGTTAATTTGCTCTCACAAATCTACAAGCTGTTTATAAAGATCCTGAAGAAAAGACTCAGTTTGAGACTCCAAAAACACCACCCTTCGAAACAAACAGTATAAAAAGGGGATTTTTGTTGCCATGAATACTAGCACAGTGTCACACAAGTAGAAGATCAATGAGTACCACGTTCCACTTCACATTGCATTTGCAGACTATGATAAAGTTTTTGACTTAAAGTAATGTCAACCAGTATTTGGGGTACCGAAGAACCACAGCATGATGGACAAGTTTATTAATATCATAAAAGAGGAATAGAATAGAGGCTCTGTATAAATAAAAACAGAAAAACTAAGTGAAAAAATCAAGATCATGAAAGGGGTGAGACAAGGTGACACATTGACCCCAATCATGTTGACTGCAGGATTGGAAGTAAGTTTTCAAGATACTGAGTACCAATGATGGTGTTAGAATTAAGGGAGAAAGGTATGGTAAGCTAGGATTTCTGGATTGCATCTTACTGTATGCTGAGGGTGAATAATATCTAAAGACCTTCTAGGAGACCTGAACTAGAGGGAAAAGAAACATTTGATAAGAATGAACAAGAAACATCATAGATAATGTGCAAACAGTAAGAAAATGGGCTTGAAGAAGAATATTAATGGTTGGTACTTATCTACAGAAGATGAATGTACAAAAGTTTTTGGGAACACTAAAAATCGACAAAGAATTAATATGAAAAATATTTGAAGGGAACCGTCATGATAGGTAACTGCAACTTCATGAAATGCCAGTGTGCCTAAAGAGGAAATTCATAGTTATGGTGATGAGGATGAGAAGATGAGAGGCAGAAAGTTGACACAGCTTGGTGAGAGGTCGTTAAGGGTGGAAAGGACTGTGGAGGTCATCTGTCAGCAATGACATAACAGGCGAATAATGAATGAATGAATAATTCAGGGGTTCTTTTGCTTTTTTTAATTGATTTTTTCTTTCAAACCCAGTTCTTTTGGATCATATAGAACACTTATTTGAAAAGTTTTAATGAAACAATTTATTGTTTAGGGTATTAGTACAATAATTTTTGTAATTCACAAAAAGTAGTAAACTCATAGCAAATTCTTTATAGCTGACTGTTTCCTAAACAGTTCAAAGTAAGATATGCTGACCAGTTTAAATCCTTAAGTTGGCCACCATGTCTTATCACAGCATAATACCTTTGGCCATCCTTTATCATGTCGAATTTACTGTCACAGTTACTGTTTTGGGGGTTTTTTTTAGTTCTAACGTCATTTCCCCCAAGTAATTGGACTCATAGGGTGCCCCTCAGAGAGACTGTGTTTTGGCAATAAGGAATTTCTTGGCCGGATGCCCTGCCTGATGCCAACCAATGGCTTTTTCTTTTGTAAAGTTCCAAATTGTCCTCGCCCACTCGGGGAATCGAACCAGGAACCTCTTGGTCACTGTGCAACTTCACAAACGATTAAGCCACGGCTCCTCCGATAGGCTGGTTTCAAATAATCTTGATATATGGCCAAGTAAGGCCTTTTTTTTTATTCTCGGGTTTTCATAAATCCAATTCTTTCTGCTCTTAGGCTTTATGCAACAATTATCTCAGGACTTATATCCTTGTATATCACCGTTATCCAAATGTAATTTTCGTTTTAACTATTTACACAATGCCCATGACTACTGAGCACCATCTGACTTGGTTGTGAGATGTAACAGTTTTTCCTATTATAGGTTTTGTTTAAATTACAACTACAAAAGGCCGGTGTGGAACATCAATTAAGGAGAGAAATTGAGATTCAATCACATTTGAGGTATGCATGTACGCTTGTATTATATTTTGTATTTTTTTAATGTATGAGAAATGCACTGATCATAATTAACTTGGGTGCCATATAGAAGATAACAAAGTAGTTAAAGATCTTTTTCTAGTTATTTATTTATTTATATAAAATATTTATATATGATAATCACTTCCAAAAATATAGATTCTGTTATCAATGTGGAACCTCTTAAATTAAGTACAAAAAAATCATTAAAAGTTAAAATAAAGTATAAGTGTCAGTTGGTATGTATTAAAATGTTCTGGTTAGCTAAATACCTTGGGGAAATTTAAAGGGTTGGGATAATATCTTGTACTACATCAGATCAAAAAACTTTTTGATGAATTTTCATTTGGTAGCTTTTCTGGAATCTGGAAACAAACATATCAGAATGGACATAGAGTATTTAAATAAGAGCTTTTTGGGGTTATCTTGTATTTTAGTGCTGTAGGAAGGTGTATGAAGATAAAATGAAGGATCGATGAAGTAATTTATTAGTCCAATAATGTATAATAGGTTTGGTCTCCACCGGGAGGAGTGGGTTGTCAACAATGCTTACAGGCAATTGTACCTCAGTAATTAAAACTTCCTTGGTTTTGGGGTACAGATACAGAGAAACTCCGTCAACCTGACGCTAATAGCCCCAACATTGACATAATATTTTGCTTGTCAAGAGCTTTTAGTGTACACGAGTTGAAGTTGAGAGTGTTAAGTAGATTGTAAGGACGTTTCAGAGCCAACTTCTACCGAGAGAGAATTAACTGTAGAATCGTATTTGTTTTTGCGTACAGATGAGATTCGAAATTACCAGTAACATGGGAGCACTTTTTAATTCAATATTTGTTTTAAAACATTGGGCTAACTGTTCTGACCATTACTCTCAGTGAAATTTATGCACTAAATTAGCCAAGAATTATCATTAGTGTTGAAATGATTTCGATTCAAATGGTTTAGTCCTACTTTATATTATATAGAACTTTACACATCAAACAATTAAAAATGAAGATGAAATGAAAATACACGGAAACTTTAGAAAATGTCCGAAGCAACCAGTTTTTACAGTATTTCAACTATTCCTCCATAAATGGTCACTCAAATATCAAAATATTTGCAAATATAATCATCTGCATCCATTCTATGAAGCATGACATCTAAACCTAATAATGAAACAGGTCAACAGTAGTTGCCAAGGTTTTTGAAAAACGTATTGCCTCATCTTGAGTGCTATTTGTTTCTATTAATAAAAACTGACTTGTTTTACCAACCTTTTGCTCGGAGAGATCTCGCATATCGAAGGCGTATGTGTATGCATTTGTTGTATCAGCCTTCCCACTTATTATCCGTATGAATGTGTCTCCACCGTATTTAACACTGACAGTGTTCGTAATCTCACATATGCCGCACAGTACGGGATCAACTTATGTTGTGGGGCATATATATATATATATATATGCCCCACATATATAAATGGTTCAGCATACATCATATCGCTCTTTTTCTTTTGCAGCGATTATTTGGGTTTAAAAGCATTACAGGTAGTGTTGACATGGCGTTTTCCTTCGAATTTGCTCCCTCGGCGTGGCAAAAGACAAAAGTCCACACCACTCTTACTTACTCTTAACTCGATCTTTGTCAGCTCCGCGCGGTGATCATCCAAGTTTGAAATGCTGTGAAGACATTCTGTTTTTCGACGACTATCGTCAGCTGTTGAATTTTCAAAAAGTTTAATTATTGTTTATTATTGTTGATTATTGCTCCGGTTATCAACTTCAAAACGTCTTCTGGGTTAATTTCGGGTAAACTTTTTAAGGACATTCGTTTCCTTAAGACTGTTCTGACACACTTTTTCCTGCCCCCACTTTAAGTTGTTGTCTTAGTTTTCTGTACTGATAAAAATAGGTAAGATCTCTACAGGAACATCCTTATTATACTCACGTATCGACGCCCGTTTAGTATCTATTAAACAGAACAAATGTGCTCAAAAAAGGTTTACAGTAAATCTCCACCATAAAATTTTACATCCTTACATCCATGTATAGTTGTATCACAGATTATTTGGTAAAACAAGCTATATGAAGATCACTTCTACGACTACAGGACAAATTGCCTAATCCTGAAACAGCTCGTTTGGAATTTAGCAAGTAACTGCATGTAATACCGAGTCGAATTCCAACCCCCCTGTCTCACACCGATACCCCTACGTCTCTGTCTTGATACACAGTGGAAAAGCACAATTATTTTACCTACAATCATAAATAGATCAAATGTTGTTACAAATGAATGCGTTTTTACATTGTGATAAAAATGAATGCCTTGCTATTGCTACACTATGAATAGGACACACCGTGCTACTAAATTTCTAATCGCATGGGAACCTCAAACTCTAATCATAACGATTAATCTGTATAAAATTTGCGCGATCATAATCTCAGTTTTGCCGAAAATTGTTTACGTTGTCACTCACACGGTATTTGATAAACTAAGGTACCTGATAATGCTGGAAGAGTGTTTGATATCGTAAAATGCTAGGAATGTGGCACAGTGCGGTATTGACTGTGTTGCGAATTTTACCCCGTCTTTAATAAATGAGGAAATATTTTACTGGGAAAGGAAGTGCCATATACATGGCTCAGATGGAAACATAATTATATTGTCGAGTCGGCATTTGGCAGATTACTTGATTCCAGCAGTGCAATGCGAGGCATAGAACACCACCGGTTATTTGAGTTTTATGAAATACCTTAATATTCTATAACTTTAGCTTTACAATATCCATCATATGGTTACAAAGAAGCTGGATACCATTACTTTACTTTCATTTTGAAAAATATTCGATAATGTCTGAAAGAAATCACAATGCATGTCACTGACACAGAGTCCTTGAGTTATAATCTTGGAATCTAGGAAAAAGTAATGTTTAATTTAAAGAGGCCTCAGATATTGTGTATGGTCGTAAAACTTTATACCCTGTTCCCATAATCATGCACCCCTGTGGGATTCCGTCTAAATTATTTTCTCTTGCTGTTAGTTTTTTGTCAATCATCTTTTTTTTAATAATTGCTTTCATTACATTTTCATAATTGTCATACTTTTTGTAGAAAACTTCAAAATTAAATAGAGAATGCGTGTCTTCTCATTAAATGATAGGTCTTGCACATTTTGAATGCCGAAATGTTATACGTAGAGATCCTATTTGTGCCTTGTTCCGTCCCAATTCTGAACCAAGGTAATGCAAAATATAAACGAATGATTTTAGCCCTTATTTGAAGAAAAAATGAAAGAAATTTTTAATTTTTAGAGTGCTTTATTAATTATTTTTCAATAATACTTACGAGGTTCGAGCGTGGAAATATGGAATTTGCACACACCAAATAGCAATTTATTAATTCTTGTAGATTTATCATACTTGTGTTTTCTAACTCTGGATTATATTTTTAATAGGTTACTATCATACCATCGAAAATTGATATTTATTCCTTCTTATAATGGAGATATGTATATTCTTCTCTTGCCAGGCATCCAAACATTCTGAGATTATTTGGATATTTCTATGATGCAAAGCGAGTGTACCTTATTTTAGAATATGCACCAGATGGAGAGTTGTATAGAGAACTTACTAGATGTGGCCATTTTGATGAAAGGCGTTCAGCAAAGGTGAATTACATCTGCTTCAAACTTTAAGTAGCTGTTTGTATATTTTTTTTAGGTTTAGAGTTGATAAGAATATTTCCAGAAATGCCACGTTAATCAATGTTATTTTATCGAATTTACCTGATTTTGTTAATTCATGATAGTAAATTCCAGTAGATGATATTGTTTACAATGTACTATCCAAGGGTGGTCACTGCTGTATATTACAAAAACTAATTTAATTGCCACTGAGCTTGGAGCTATATATTGACATCCATTTTTAATGCGATTCACTGTCTGTTTAGTACGAAAAGAATCACAGAAAATTTGTGCCTGGCTGACCTAACTACTAAAAGCTCAAACGAATTGCCGTGGTAACTTGAAACACAAAGGAAAGGGAGAACGATTGTTTACAATAGAAAAAAAAAAAGAAACAAGAAAATAGATGTTTCTAATCTCCCCCATCAAATTAAGTCTGACCACCACAAGAAAATTTTGGAAGGTAGTGTTGTTTTAAAATACCGTTGTAAAACATTTTCCCACAAAATTTCTAAATAAGATATAGAGAAGTGAAAAATATGTTCACCGAACTTGGTTCCAACTGGTGCCTATCCCTTTTATAGCTACATACTGTAACACCTTAGCTAGGGGGGGGGGGCGAGGTTCTTAACCTTTTCAACCATTTCTTTCACTTTCAGTGCCCCATTCCTTTCCCAGGTCCTTGTCGCTGGACACCTCATGGCAAAAATATTTTCAAAAAATATCAAAAGATATTTCAAGTACAAATTTTACTAGAAGCTTTGTTTCGCTTTTCCAAAAGTCACTTTGCTAGACAGAAAATCTTGATTCCAATTTAGATATTTAGCAGTCCTGGAAGTCAAACATCTGAAAGTTTTTACAGGAAAAATATCCTCGTATGGGGAGAGGGCAGTCCTCTAAAAGGACTACCCTCGCCATCTTGCTCCACAAAATTCTTATCTCACCTCATTATGAAATGTTGACAGTGTTCCATGCATTTACATTTGAGAAAATGACACCTATCTGCACAAAAATCAGATAGAAAAACCACGCTAACAACTATCATCCAGTAAAAATGTTACCAGTTATTTCCATAATCATGCATCATATATACAAGCATCTTATCGATTACCTTGAGATTGGTAACTTATACCATCATGGTAGTTTTATTTGTAACTGTCGATCGACTGAATCGAGTGATGATGTTTGGTATTACTTTGTATTTTTTAAGTCAAGCAGGACATCAAGATATACCGTCGAGCTTCAAAACTACTTGAGGTCGAGCAAACAAATAACTTGGACTTAACATCCACTCACAATGAAACCCGGCTACAGCCTCAACGAGTAAGAAACGCTTGAGGAAAATGCACATTTTGGTCAATAAATGCATATAACACTGAGCCTGATAAGTTCTCCCTTTACTATTGTTGTACAACACAAACATCAGAACGAGAAATAACAATCATCTGACAATGGCCAATTTTATTGTTAATAACAAATTTGTCTTTTTGACCCGATGCTGTTCCTACATAGTCCGATGTCATCATCTTATTTTCCGCTCTGATCTAGAGATAAAGTTTATTTCCTATCTGCGATTTTACCATTTGTAGTGCAAAACATAAATTTGTTTTTTTCTGGCCTATTCTTAACGTCTCATGTATTAAAATTTTTTACCCCTCGACAAAAATATTCAGATAAATTTTTACTTTTTCCCATGGACTCCTAAATAATAACATCTGGACTGGAAACCTTTCAGAAATCTGGTGTTGGGTGTACAAGATGAGGCCGATACAAACTGTAGTTCCCAGACCCTCAGCAACAAACGCTGTCGCCAACAGATAAAGTGCAAATTTTTTACTGTGAAGAATACAGGCACGGTTAAGGAATGTGCTGCTGTTGGCTGCAGTAGTGCCTAAAGACAGTAGAAAATCGCGCTGGCTTGACATTTCATATGTTTCCTTTGAAAGACGATGAGTTACTTCAACACTGGATGAGAAAAAGTTCACGAAAAGACTTGTTGCAAAGGAACATTCTAGGTTAAGCTCTCTTTATTTTACCGTGGATTCGTTTGTCAGTCAAAGCACGGATAACAACACAAGGCGTCCGAGGAAGTGCAAAGAGTTTATTAGAAGGTATTTAAGAGACTTTGCCATAATTTCTTCATAACACGTTTAAGATGTTTCGTAGCTTGGGAAGGTTTAAGATATTCAAGATTGAGTAGTGACGGTTGAAAGAAATTTGCTTTGCTAAAGAAGCAGGTCGTGAAGGCTGATCTTTGTTATCAGTACTGACACCTTTCATTGATAATGTAAGATAAAAGTTATATCATATCTGATAATGAAACTAATATTTAACTAATCATTTTGCGTTACATATGTAAGGCACATAGCCGTTTTAAACAAATCATAGTCGAGTTTTTACGTTGAAATTTTGGAAATGTCAGCATCGTAACGATTTAGACACGCAAATTGCACCAACTTCAGATTTTTCTGTTATTTGAATGTTGTTTTGCTTCAGAAGTATCCCATTAGGTTCACAATTCAGTCTGTTTAAAATTGATGCTCACTTAAGACTGTTTATTATTTATGTTTTACCCATTTTTTCTCGTTTAAGGAGACTCAGAAAAGATGCTGTGCCAACATTGTTTTTATTTCTCATGTTCTGAAATTATGGCATGTATTAAATGTGAGAACAACAACTGCAGGAAAACACAGTCGTGACATTACAAGAGATCCTGTACGCTCAGTTAATGACTGGAAACTGAAGTACCAGGATGAGTTTTCAGATTTCCTAGACAGGTGGAAATCACTTGGGGAAACTTGGATTGACAACGGAAACATTTACTGCTGTGACACACACGTGTAGGACTCTTCCACTGATTGGCAAATATCTTATAGAGCTTCAAATATGTTCTGTTTGGAAAACTGCATTCTGACAACATTGAGAGCCGCTTCGGCTGGTACAGACAACTGTCAGGTGCTAACTATTTTACTTCTCTGAGACAGTTGCTGGAGAGTGAGAGGAAAATTAAGGCTATATCCTTTCTTAAATTTTCTGATATAGATTTTGATGTAGCATCTGGGTCATTTCAAGAGAGCAAGCAAAACAATCTCCAAGAGTGTGATTTTAATAAATTCACTGCTGCCGTAATGGAAGATACATTTTTAACTACTACTAACATTGCAGATGCAAATGCCATTTATTATGTATCAGGGGCCATTGTAAGGTCAGAGTTAAGACAAAAAGCTGGGTGCCCTTCCTGCAGTAGTATCTTACTTGATGGTGAAAAATCAATAATCCTTCGGGAAAGTGACTTGGATATTGTCAGTGAAAACGTAAAAAAGTTCTCAGAGGATATCAACAGAGGTGGACTCCTTTCACCAAGTACTACAGCTTATAGTTTGTGTATGGCATGTTTTAAAGTATTTACTGTGATTAAGTCAAATAAGGAACTCAGGACATTGTTTCTCTCAGAGACATCACAAAAGTATTGCTTCAATATGCTCATTCTGTCCATTTTGTCTTCGGATACAGACTTGCAAGAACATGTGGGTTCTAGCACCTACTGTGACCATGGGCACAATTTTCTAGAGAGTCTTATTTGTAGAATTTTCAATTGCATGATGAAGAACTTTGAAAAGGAGTTGACTGTCTGTTCAGAAAAAGGCAGGGGAAAAAAAGAAAGATAAGCAAACTGTGTGGAAATACTCAGTAGTCTGTTGGGTTCTTTATATTTCATGTTTTAAAGACAGTTGTAGTTTTACATGTTACTTAGGTTTTGTTTCCCATGGTTCTGCCATCCTCAATATTATGTAAATAGGTTATACAGTTTTTACAACATAAAAATCACTAAGTTACATGCAATTTGTGTACTTTTCTGTGTTTATCACTGATTCTGACCATTTATTGTAACCCCAACCCCCCTCCACAGACATAGCTTTCGTAGACTTCCCCCTTATCAGTACTTTACTGTATGACTGGTCACTATTTTGGGAAATTGGAGTTTCATCATATGATTAGATAGATATAAGGAGAGCTGCTGATAGTGTAAGAATGTACTTTTGCTTCTGAGAAAAACTGGCCTCATCTTGTACATCCTGGAATCCAGTTTCCAGTCCAGATGTTATTATTTAGGAGTCCATGCTTTTTCCATTAAGATTCAGCTATTAAAATCACTCTAAACAAAATACTCTAAGTCGAAACTTGGTTCGAGCTCCATTGAAAAAGTTATTCCGACATTTGTGTAAAAATTAAATGAGATTTAAACAGCCTGACGATGGAAGAAGTGCCTCTCGAAACGTAGCTCAGAAAAAGCTTACGACTCATGACAAGATAGAGCACTTATATATATGGAAACAGTCATGCTTACTACTTTCAGTTCTGTTTGCCAAAAGCAAACGTTGAAAAATTCCCCTGTGGTGTGGGAAGAGAAAAATAGGAATACTGTTACTGCATTGGAAAAATTAAAGAAAAATAGAGATGGAAAAAAAAGTGGATGAGCTGTATCAGGGACGTGTTCAATTCGTTTCTTGCAGGAATCAAGATGTGAAAAAGTGAAAGGAAATTTGCCTCAAGGACTACTTGAAGCAACATTCAAAGTTTCTACTACCCCTCTTACTACCTGCCCATTTGGCTGTTTAAGCCTAAATACGCAACCCTCTGTTGTGCCAAACGAAATCTATATAAATGTGTAGACGTTTAGCAATGATGACTTGGAATTCCTTTTCTTATTTCTAACTTAGTATTTCTTTTGTTTAACCATATATTATATCATGTTAGTAACATTACGTAAAGACAGGCATTTTGAACTAGCGCCCCCTTTTTTCATGCCTAATCCAACTTTTGTTTTAATACTACTGTAGTACATCCGTGAGATGGCTGAAGCCCTAAAATACTGCCATGCCAGAAAGGTCATTCACAGAGACATAAAACCAGAAAATTTACTTCTTGGCAAAAAGGTAGGTGAAAAACTACAGTGGAGTTCACGGGTAACGAACTCTCTTACAAGGAATTTTATATTATAAGGAAGAATTTTTCCCTGCCTTCTATGTTCTTCGTCTCAATTCCATGTACAACACGAATTTGTGTGTGGAATAATGTTGACCCAACAAAAATTCACAAGGATGTATATCTCAAATAAGCACATTTTTATTTTTCAAAATCTCAAAGTCAGCGTTTCAGCTTACTATCTCAAATCACAATTCTAATTCTTACAAGGTGCTCCTATTTATATAATAATGGCTATATACTGAGTACGCGAAAATAGCGCTGAATTACATTTGAATTACACTGAATTGTAGATAAATTTACAAAAATAGAAGAAATGAGAAAGAAAAGTCCCGAATGTTCTAAACGTGTTAAAAATCATGTTCTGAATATGATGCAATCTGTTGTAATGCTCTCGAAATTTCATTCCACATACGTCATACTCCCCCTGTTTGGTACGAATAGTATCAAATATAAAGTCATTCAATGAGTGGTACTTTCGATTCAATTGTCAATTGGTCTTTGATGTTCAATTTTGCTATAGCCGCAGCTGTCATTTTCGATCGTCTAAGTTCGGTTGGTTCGCTTGCCTGTGTTTTGGTTTTCGAGTCGGTTTCTCGGCTGTCACAATGCCATTCCAATGGGAAGGGATGTTGAATTGCTTTTTCTAGCGTAAACTTTTCACATCTAAGTTTAGCTGCACGTACAATCCCATCTTTGCCCTTAATCAGCCTGGTTACAACACTTAATCTCCATAAACTCCGGTTACGTTTGTCTCCTTTGATTATGACAACATCACCAACAGCAAAATGGGGTTTTCTTTCCTTCTTGCATCGCATGTTATGTCTTTCCCTTAGTGACTCCAAATATTCGTCTCTCCATCTCCTCCAGGCGTTGTCCTTACAATTTTGAATAAACTTGGCTTTTTTTTCGGAAATCATCTTCCAAGTTTTCGACGTTATCCTCCAAGTTGTAGCATGCTTCTTCATAAATCATCGTGTTTGGGGTTATCACCGAAAACTGAATGTCGTCTTCTATATAACATAGTGGTCGGTTATTCAACGTTTGTTTATTGTCTAGTAGAAATTCCTCCAGTTCTTTCCAGGTCAAGAACCTTTTCCCAACTGCTTTCTACATCACTTGCTTCGTGAATCCAACCATTCGTTCAAATTGCCCTCCCCACCATGGAGTTCTGCTCAGGTAACTTTGGAACTCTTCTGATTTTTCGACATTCATCAACCATTTTGATGGTGCTTGGAATGTTTTTCCGTTGTCTGAATAAATCTTTCGTGGTATGCCACGTCTTGTAACGAATCTTTTAAAACAAATGATGAATTATTCGATTTTCTGACTGGGGACTAACTCCAAATGAATAGCTGTACTCAAACTGCATGTTAGAAATATGCACGCTGACCGTTGTGATTTCTTTCTACCTTTGTACGATATGGGGCTTGCTTAGTTCAAACCTATTACTTGGAAGGGCTTGGTTCCATGAATTTTATACATTGGTAAAGGTCCAGGTGGCGGTGGTGCGTGAGCGGTTGCTCGGAATCTTCTACAGCCGTGGCATTTTTGCGGCACTGACTTGGTCATTTGTGTGAGTTTCGGGAGCCAATACATAGCTCTTATTTTATTCATTGTCAATCATACTTCCCCATGAAAGGTTTCGTAGTGTGCATTTTCGATCATTTTCGCTGCAAGGGCTATTTGAATCTAAAATGAGCATTTTGAAAAATGAACAAAGACGCCAATTGACCCATTGAGAATTATTGAAGATGTTTTTGTCTTTTCACCTACATTGGACCTGTTGCTCTGCACGTAAATTTTCTCCATTTTTTTAAATTTTGATTTTGAATGATGTTTTAGATTTTTTTACTTTCTTAAGTTTTGTTTATCATTTCAAACAGTCGGCGTTCACGTTGATAAGTTTGAAAATGGATTAGTAAAAGCATACAAGGGCAATGACAAAGGATAACTGGCGCGTTTGCAAAATACACTCGAAACTAACAACAGGGGTGCATCACGCCAGTTTTCAAAGACAAAGGATAATTTGAATTTACCTCATTGATGGTTGATGTTGATGTTGCTATTTCGGTTATCACAAACAAGAAAGTCATAGCGTGACGAACGCCTAGTAAATGGTTTGAAAAACATAAAAAGGTTCCAACCGTTAAGGATTAGCAGTAAATTGTTGTCTCCTAATAAATAGAAAATAGGCAGTATAGTACTTTTACGTCATTACCAATGGAGGAATGCAAAAAGCATTTTCTTCCTTGCTTGACTACAGTTTCATGTCTTGTAAAAGCGTCACTTGCCGATGAAAGACTTTTTCCAGATTTGGCCTCTCAAGAAGAAAGCATAAGCCTACCCATATAAGGTAATTTGGATAGTAAGTGCCATTGAGATTAACTTTTGTAAAGGCTACTATAAGTATGAAAAGATTTAGAATATATATATATATATATATATATGTGTGTGNAGTAAATGGTTTGAAAAACATAAAAAGGTTCCAACCGTTAAGGATTAGCAGTGAATTGTTGTCTCCTAATAAATAGAAAATAGGCAGTATAGTACTTTTACGTCATTACCAATGGAGGAATGCAAAAAGCATTTTCTTCCTTGCTTGACTACATTTTCATGTCTTGTAAAAGCGTCACTTGCCGATGAAAGACTTTTTCCAGATTTGGCCTCTCAAGAAGAAAGCAATAAGCCTACCCATATAAGGTAATTTGGATAGTAAGTGCCATTGAGATTAACTTTTGTAAAGGCTACTATAAGTATGAAAAGATTTAGAATATATATATATATATGTGTATGTATATATATATATATATCTGTTCATCTGTGTGTACTTACATAAACTGTGTATATCATAAATGATGCATATATTCCTAACTTAACTTAATATTAGTACTTTCCACAATTTGTTCCAGCCCCAGATGTACATGTATGGGTATAAATAAGTACATTTTTTCTGTCTTTATTCCTAGGGAGAATTAAAGATCTCAGATTTTGGATGGTCTGTCCACGCTCCGCAGTCCAGGTATACCCTTCAGATTTAACTGTTTTGTTAACTATCATTATTAAAGCCTTTACCTAATAAGCAGCTATATCCATAAATACTGTATTAACAACGGGGTCTTGCCACTTTTGCCTGCAAATTTAATGTCTTGCATTCTCTCATACCAGGTAAACTGGTAATGTACAACCGTAGTCACTGATAACAAAAAAAGATACAATTGCACACGATTTTGAGGCCACATGGAGACAATATGCTTAGCTCTGATGGCACAAACTGCTAATTAACCAACCCGGTATACGCTTATGACACATGTGATATAAAAGATGTAGTGTATGTCAAGATAAGTGGTGTTCTAAGAAATCGTGACTGTTGGAGAATGAATTCACATGCCAGAAATTTGTAGCTAGGAGCAAGGAGTAAGTGGGAGGGGAAAGTAGCTAGCGTCAAACGAAGTCTTAAACAGGCAGTAATAGCGTCTAATTTTTTTCCTTGTGCTCTTTTATTCCCTTTTTTTCCCTCCCTGTCAATAATCATCAGACCCAGTAGACCATTATACGAATCAAACTAATAGTAAATAGAGGGTTTTTGGTGGTTTTGAGAATAGATTTTTGAGGGAAAGATATGGGCAGACAATAGTGTTGGTTGTTCATGTCTTTTTCTACGAAACAAGAACAAGAAAATGGTGTTTTGACTTCGGAACATGCTCGTGAGTAATTAATAAAGATCACAATAAGTAGGACAGAAAACCCCAGTGTTAAAATTGGATGCTGTGAACGATACGTCTAATCAACCTTTTACAAAAGACAAATAGGTTAAGATAAGACAAGTGGTTTCTTCAATTTTAACTATTCTGACCTTTATGACAATGGCCAATTACGTATGCAGAAGAGCATAGTTTCTTTCCAAGGTATTAGAGAAAAACAAATCAAGATATCATACCACTACGGCATTGCATTCGCTTTTTTTAGAGCAAAGCAGTGTAAATTCGATTAAAGTAAAGTTTCAGATCACCTTGATGTATCCATTGATTCATCGACAAAGGAAGCGTAGTTACGGGTGTTTCATTGGGTTAGTATAGAAACGTCGAGGGAACCTTTGAAAAATAATGATTGTCTGGAGGCAAGCACAGGACAAAATAACGTTTTTGAGTGGCTGACGCAGATCTAAACCCAGAGTTTAGAATGAGGTTCAAAATAGAGTTTTTGTCAGTATATCAGTGTAATTCACTGGCTGAATTACGAAATTGCAGAAAGTATCACCGTTTTTTTATCCTATTTTTAGGAGAACCACATTGTGTGGCACATTAGACTATCTGCCACCAGAAATGATTGAAGGCAACATGCATGATGAAACGGTAAGTACGACATTGCTTGAGTGACATATTTAAAGAGGGTCTGTTCTTGGTTTGCGTTCTTTATTGAAAAGAAAAGATGAACTGGAATAACTTTGAATTTGATGTGAAGTATGTTAAAATTCTGTTTCTATCTTAACTGCAATATTTTTGTTAAATTCATTAGTTTTCTGGGCATAATTAACATCGACAATTTCAACGTGCTTGGGTAAGAAGCTGAAAAAGAAAAACACTAGTAGAAAAATAAAGGGGTTTGTGCAAGGGAGGCATATGATTGGAAATACAGATGCGGAAGTTTATGTACCGTTCTTAGTATTCAGGCAGAGCAAAGTGGTAATTGTACATAAACTGGTCTTGTCACACTGCATTTCTCCAGGAATATGACTATATTTTTTGACATTGAACCGTAACCGTTAGCAATTCCATCGTATTTTTTCAGTGGCAAAATCTCAGATACATGCAGAATTTTGAATAGTCTGACCTAGAGGCAGTCACATATTGGCATTACCGATTATTACATTTGCAATTGGTAATTTGAATATCCAACAATCTACACCCTTTTATTTTGTTGTTATTACTGTATAAGATTATTTCTGCTTTTGTTACTTTGTATCACATATTATATTTTGTATTATATTATATTATATATTATATTATATTATGTCATGTTATATTGCATTATATTAGTGTTGTATGGTAAATTCCCCCCCCCCCCCAGTTTTATTTTCCCCATGATTTAAAATAAAATGTATTGAGTGGCAGGAGCCTAATAATAGGCTGTAAATTCCAATTATTAGAATCCCTTCCTTTTCATCACAGGTTGACTTATGGAGTTTAGGAGTGCTTTGTTACGAATTCTTGAGTGGAAAGCCGCCGTTTGAAACTCAGACTCACAATGATACGTACGAAAAAATATCTAGGGTATGTAGAAAGCACTGTTGACGTAAATACTTACGTGTACTTTTTGAATGGACGTTACAACTATGTTATATTTCTTCATTCAATCATGTAAGATTTTTTGGTCTTCTTCAATGGTCTGTAGTATGCTGCCATTAAAGGAACTCATATTTATATTTTTTCAGCTTTACTGGTATAAACATATCCTGGAGAACACCGGGTAGTAAGAAGACGCCAACGCGTGCACTCTCTGGCCAAGGCCTATAGATCTTTTGCTCTTATTTTACGCTGATTTTGATCGGCCTTAAACGTAGTTTGCCACGTTTTTACTGGCCTGCCCTAATCTCTTGGACCCTTCCTTGGTCTGTAGCATGCTGCCGTTGAAGGAACTTCCGTGGCAAGTTCCTTTAAGGGCTTTTTTTTAATTGTGAAAAGGGTTAAATGTTTAAAGAAAAGCTGTAGCGTAAAAGGGTTTTATAGGGTTTATTACATCGTAATATTGGTCCAGACTTGTATTCTAGCCCTGGACAGTGCACCGGTCATCTTAAGCGGCTTGAACTATTTTCTCCCAACGTGTTTGAGACGAATACGTAATAGAAGGAGTAGTAATTTTTTGTTCCAAAGGAAAAAGTAGGTACAAGGGCTAATGTAATTGAAGTAAAAGAATTTCTATTGCTTAAGTAGATACCTCATTTTGTTTTTGCGATACCAATTCTCTCATGAAATCACAGATGTTCTAAAAGTCATGGAAGATCAGTATATATAGAAACATGAGCACAAGCTTTTTTTAGGCTTTTACATGTAAATGTCTTTCTTACTTGTGGGAGGGAAATATGAAATAGAATTTATTTCAATGCAGCGCAGATGTACTGTGATTAAATCTTCATTGATAGCATAATATTCTGCAACTACCGCCGACAAAGATAACCACTTGGACATTTATAACAATGAAATAAGCATGGTGAAAACTATATGACTGGAGATCTTTTTGGTCATGAAACAATAAGACACAAAGCACTGTATTTTGATGTACCAGGCCGTTATCAAGTGAATCATAATGTAAATTCGAGAATGAGTAAAACAGTGATAGGACCTACACTGCAAATTAAAAGAAAAATTAGCCAACAAGCATTCCCTAGAAGTGGAATTAATTTGTAAAATAATGTCAGATTGAATAGCAAAAATTATGGTAAAGACCTGTGCGTTAATGCTTACTGACTGTAAAGATGCTCGTTGTGGTTGTTCTTAAGGTATCTTTCTTTTTCTGAAGCTAACGTAGGTGGATAAGATACATGCTCTGAGTACTTTACCACGGAGGCTTTTTAGATAATCAGTAGCAACAGATGTTTTTAGGAATTCACTGAAAGGTTGGGAGTTGAAGAGAGAAATGCAAAATGTATTATTTTATTGTTGATTCCTGAAGATACCTGTAATTTTCATTACCGTTGTAGTAGTTTTTTAAGGGCATCATTTTTAGGGATGGTATCTCTTGATCACTCTAGTTTGTAGTCCAAATTCATTTGATTATGGAATACGCTGTCACTGAGCTGAAAGATTTTTGACATCTGAATAACCACTTTTCCTACACGTTTATGGTATTAGCATGGAAGAAAGTTAGCAATTCATATACACTTTGGCTTGAAAGCTGAAAATCAATGGGTACTCTGTAAGAGGATCGCCACTCCGGTTTTGAGTTGTGCTGGGTAATTTTAGAAGTAGTATTATTTTTAGTAGCTATTTGGGAAAATAAGTATTAAGTAAATAATTTCAAATGTATGTCATCTGTATTTTTCTTTAACGGATTAATAGTGGAATAAAGTAAAGGATATTTAATTAGTCTTAATTAACTGACTGTGATTTCTCTTTTGAAACTAATATTGAGGAGCCATGTACCTTCTGAATTACTTAAGTATATTTGCTCGTCGCTATACATCGGAGTGTAGATCATGAATGGTGTTTGGCCACCGGTGCAGTTTCTTGCTTGAATCTGCAACTGCCCCAAGCTAAGACCCAAGTCTCCGGCATCTCTGTTGATGTCGCTGCGCCCGGCATGTATATGCATGGCCTTAAAAACTTGTTATTAAAACAATAAATCCATAATTTTTCATAATTTGTACAAAAATTATATTATCGACAGCCTCTTTCTATCTTGTAGGTGGAGTATACTTTCCCTCCAAGTATTCAACCAATGGCGAGAGACCTCATTAGAAATGTAAGTTTATTGACTATATATATATATTTAGTACCTGTTCAAATGTTTGGTGTAACACAGTGAATATTAGCTTACTTGACTATACATTTAAGTGATTATGAGAAAATTTACGGATTGTTCAATTTTTTCCGTATACACATTAACGTGCTTTTATCAATCAGATGGATTCTTATCTAGACTCCAGTGTATTCTGTATCGTTCGCTGGGCTTCAATAATTTATTGTTGCAGCTCATCCAGGTTTTGATACAAACAGTTATTTTTTAATCTGTATGCACACGGGCCCCATTGCAGAGCAGGACCACGACAAGCCATCAGAACAGCGTATCTCTAGCGTTAGGAATAAATAGTTCCCGACCACCAGCCTTTTGACTAAACAATTTCTTATGACAAACAGAATACAACATTTTCTGCGACATTATTAAGAATGTGTGCTCTTCATGTTTCTTTAAGCATTTCTCTATTCGGCTGAGGATTCAATATCTTGTTACGAATTTAGGCTTTCCTGGTTGGACTAAAGTTAGGCATCTTATGTCTTTAAGTTGTTGTAACTGACAACTGAGACATTAGGAAGAAAAGACAGTCTTACAATGATGACCATATTACAACAGAGGCTTAATTTTTGCCATTGTTTTCTCTCTACACCTGTTTCTAATTATACACCTTTTAAATAGATGCATTTTACCACCATGGTTTTGAGGACATTGGATTGGACTCCTCCAGTCAATTGAGATACTGATGATTGTACAGAGAAGAGAGTACACATGTAACTCTTACTTTATCTTTTTGCATATTTTTAGTTATTGCTATAGAGGTAGGCAGTGTTTATGACAAAAATATATTTTAGCTTTTTGTATCATCACATAGCATACATTTCCTGTGACCACAATATGTATTTCGCAAGACCGCGTGTTAGGCATTTCCAATCTTCGCATGGCAAGCACCAGTATGATCAAATGATAAGCATTTTGATTGATCTCATACTGGGCATATTATATTCCATTGAAGTTCGTTTACCTTCATATCCCTTCACACACACACACACACACACACACACACATACACACATCTATATATATATATATATATATATGTATGTATTTCTCTTTCTTTCTCTCTCACACTTTTTTTGGGAGAAAATGTTATAGTGATTTAATTTCTGATTAATTTTTCAGTTACTGAGACATAATCCAAAAGAGAGGCTACCGCTGGATAAAATATTGCAGCATCCTTGGATAATTGGAAACACGTCAAGAGAGTAATGTTGTATGCTGCCATCTTGAGCTGAACGTCTAATAAGATTGCAATATCTTGAAGAAGTTTCAGTTAGTGTGTAAATCTGTACTTTATAGCGCCTCGTTCTTGGTATTTTGATGACGTTAAATTCGAATTCAAATGGAAATATTAAGACACAGCAATTGTAAGGGGAAAGGGGCTGATTTACATTTGAATGCGTGTTCAGTTGTCATTAAACTTTAAGACAATTTAAATGTCTGCTTTGGTATGAGTGATTAAATTTTAGATCAGAAAGAATGTCACCAACGTTATGTAATGGGAACTCACATATAAAAAAACTTACCACTTTAAAATGGAAAACGTCAAACAGTAGAAAATCCTAAACGTTCTCTAGCTCATACCTGCAAAAGTGAAAATTCTTGATATTAAACAAGCTTATGAGCTCCATCGGTTGACAGTTTTTGCAGAATTAATAATTCTGTATCGCATGTACGCCCCCTTCCACTTTACTTCATTGGATTATTTTTAGTCTAGTAGAATTTATGTAAGTAAATTGTAATAGTAGAATTGAAATTCATGCCAAAGAAGCGTAGTTATCATTTGTATAAAACTAGCTATTATGAGCGAAGATTGCAGATTAATCATTTTTTCCCAGGAATCTCTTTTGCTTTTGTCGCTAGACTAGATTTACGAATCTTGTTTTAAGGACTATTTTTGCTTGCTTAATATTAAGTCATACATTGCCGTCGGCAATATTCCTACGAGAAGACAAAGATCATCGTAGCGTCGTATCATTTGAAAACAAAGAAGTGGAATTTCATTTGCTCTGAAATGGATTCAACCCGCCTTTGATGGTTTTCATTGCTATCTGGTAAGCAGAATCTTCCAAAACGTCAAAAAACCCTTTGGTGATCAAGTCACACCTGTTGCGTTTACCGAATAAGGGAATGTCAGAGATTTCATAAACATTTCCTATTTACCGTGTTGGATGCAAGAAAGGAACAAAAACTCACTTATTGTTTTCTAGATTAAATTAAACAGCATAAGGCTAACACGTACCTCTTTCCTTGACTATTAGGCTGATAAACCCTATTAATACCGGGCTTTTGGACCCCTAACGACTACCAAGAGGAAGCACATTGTGCCCCCACTTGGTGATCTAAGTTATGTAATAGGTTTACTTTTGAAATTTTTCAGAACAATAAATCTTTTGGTACACTATCAATTGACGGTATTTTGAATTCACAATTGGTGCCAATAACATCATAATGTTTGAAAATTATAAAAACAGATTCTTACTAATTTTGTTAGGTTTTTTTTATATTTCATTTCTTTATGGTTATGCTTTTTAAGTCAACAAATTATTACAGGACTGAAAAAATAGACCATGGAGATTATAACAAGTTTTTATTTACTGTGAACTGTTAAATCCAACCTCACCACCACCACGACAAACACACACACAAACACTTATAGACACTCCCATGAAAAAAAATTGTTTTCATGGCAGTCTTTTCAATTTATAGATATGACGTCATGAAAACTGATGACTTAATAGTTTGAAACAACCGCAAATATCAACAAAATTGTACAAGTTATTTTATCATTTGAAATCTCTTGTCAAGACGACCCTGGTGAAATATGCGTCTTCCGCACAGCACTTTCATAAAAGAAATCACGATAATTCACACATTTCAACTTTTGACCACTTGCTGAGAAAGAAATTTTCATGTGACACCTGAAGATGCCATTTTGAAAAGAATATTTACAAAAGGTGCTGTGATAATATATAGGAAAATTCACAATACCTTGATTTGATTTCTTTTCAGGAAACCAGGGACATTTTAAAATATCGCAGGCATTGTGCACGAAAGGTTAAACGTAGATCAATCACCTTTTCCGTTCATTGTTCATGGGAAACGCACATACGAGTATGTACCACCATGGTGAAGCGTGAAGTGCCTTGAATGGTGAGCGGTACAACAAATTGAGAAAAAGCTGCTGGACTGCGACAGGTTGCTTAATTACCGCAGATGGTTGTGATGACAAATTAATTAAGCCTGAACGTCTTGAAAACTAACATGTTCCACCACCATCAGTGGTTGATGCATCAACCACACCTGCGGTCAGTAACGTTGACAGTGTCCCTTCAGCTGAACCAGAAGAAGAAGATGAGTCGTTTGTTTTTGATGACAACATAGAATTTCTTTCCTCTGAAGACCAAGAGGGAGAGAGAAAGCTGTTTGACTTCATTGACAGCTTTATTGAAACGTTATAAGTTAGAGTGTATGTATACATTGTACGTATCATGTTTAAAGCTATGTTTTTTATTTGAATAAGAAGCTGACACAGCATTTGTTACATGCAAAAAGTTTCTATTGAGTCAACCTTAATTTTGACAGTTTTTTAATCAAGGAACATAAAAAAATTTGGATCTAATTTTTTCAGAAAATAAGCATAATTTAAGCACATTTAAAGTCGTCTGAGTTTTCTCCATAAGCATACATCAGCCTATTTTCGAAAATTTGTATGCTTATTTAAAAATACATGTATTTTGTTCCAGTAAATGATATTAAATGGAATGTAAAATAAAAAATATATTACGTTATGAAAAAGATGCCATTTCACAAATTCGGAGAAAAACCACAAATGTTTCCTCTATATTTCCAACCATTAACAATACATTGAAAACCCAGGGTAGATGTAGAGTACAGACTGCAAAAGAAAACACCAATAATTTGGAAAATCTTTTTACCCAAGAACTACTTACTGTCCCACAAAATCGAATCAAAGCAGGAACTTGGAATTTGGACTTCTGGTTTGTGCCTCTGGCATGTGTATTAGACTGAAAGTAATGTTTCTGTTTATATTTTTTCAGGTTTGAGAATGATAATGAATGATTGAAAATATTCACCTAACATATACATACATCAAAGTAGTTTTGTCAAGATTTGGTGTCATTATGACAAAGGGGATGGTGTTGACATCCTTAAAACAAGAGTTGAAATATCAATTATGCAGTTTACAGAATGAGACTGTTCTTGTGAATGATGCTGATGTTCTAATTACTATCCAAAACAATTAAAAAGGAAGACAAGCCACTATGTTATGTTAATTACATCCTTTAGAAAATAACCCCTTGTAGAGTTTTACGAAGAAAGATATTGTGTGCTCTGCAGAAATGGGGAGGAAAAAACAAGGCATTGTTTCAAGAACAGCTACTCCCTCTCTGCTCCTTCACATTCTTTATTTTCTTCAGTCATTAGTCCAGGATACAACGTTAATTCTCTTATCTCAAAGTCCACATTATATTGTATTGTTAAGGTTTTACACTATATTTCATATTATATTTACGCCGCTATGGCATAACACTTTGATAGATTATATCAATTTGGATCTGTAAATGCCTTGAAATGTGTAAGAAAAATAATAACTTTTAGGTTTCGGTTTGAAGCTCCTCGTTTAGGACTTAATAAAAATATTTGACCTCTTACTCTATTTATTAAGGTATTAGTGTCTTTCTCTAAATAATTTCTTCCACAAGTACTATTCTTATTATATTCTTTAGCTTTTTTGCATTGGTTTCTTCTGGAACTATCCTACAGTGATTTTTTTGTTTCCAGATTATAAATTAATTTTCATTATTGGTCCTTGCTCTGCAACAAACAGTTGCTTTAATAAACTCAATATGTAATAAGTACATCAATCATTTTGAATTCACTCATCAGGGCGATCATAAGAACAATATTTGCAACTTTTCTTGGATAATGATCTGTATTCATGGCGATCTCTAACTAGTTAGTTAGAGATCGCCGTCTGTATTCCATTCCTATAATTGGTTAGTTAATGACCTGACGTCTATTAAAGATTAGAATTGATCTTTTCCAATATTGGAAACGTAGTCACTAATAATAGAGGGGAAGTTGATCGAAAAGGTGATAAAGAAAAATGAGGAATTTAGGAATAAAGACACTGCAAATTAAAGCAAGGTGCAAACATTTAATTACAAACATTTAACTTAGATGAAAACTAAAATTTGCCTCCCAAATAAAGGTGATAGTGGCTTTACAAAGGCTCATGGTCTGAACTACTCTCATTCCATTAATCTTGTTCCAAAACCGAAACCCTTTTTAATAACCTTCCTGTGTCATTCATTTTCTACCGCTTGACCCCTGTGAAAAGATAACAATAGACTTTTGACTGATTGATATTTTAGGCGTTGTTTACATTATTTTAAGTTTGTGGGTTTGTTTTGCTCGCGTGCTTAGAGAACGCGTGGGCTTAAATGTGTATGCAATTCCTTAGACGAGGCCTTTTTTCCTCGTGTCCAAATATGATGAAGAGATTATAGAAGTTAAAGAACGGCACAATTTCTGTCTCTGTTTCTATGGCCTCTACAGTTTCAATACTAAATAAAAACCAGAGTTAACGGTTTTTAAATGGCACCCGCTATGGGTCATATTGGTCAGATTCCGAAATAGCCCTGTGTTGGATCAAAGGAAAGGAAAAGTGTTGGAAACCTTGGGTTGAGAATAGAGTCGTGAAAATTAGGATAGTTGTAGATAGGGATAAGTGGCATTATGTGAATGGCATAGATAACCCTGCTGATTTTCCTACTCATTCATTTGAATTTTTTTCTGATTCCTGGGCAAATGGTCCAAAATTTCTTTCCAATTCTGTTATTGACGTTAATAACTTTGAATTTGAAAACGAGTCTTTGTTAGAAGAAGTAAAAAAAGAAGAGAAAAGAAGTTTTGTTGCATTAATTACTTTAGCTTCTTTAGCCGAGAAAGAGAATGAGGCCTCCTTATTTAGCATTGTTGATGTTGCTCGCTATTGTTCCTTGGGGGAGTTGATTGCTATAGTAGGATATATTTACAGATTTGTTAATAACCTGAAAAACAGGATAAAAAAGAACAAAGAACGTGTGATTTCGGACGAACTACTGTAGATTAAGGAAAATCAAAATGCCTTAACCAAGATTATTTTGCAAGAACAGTTGGAGATCAGAAAGGACAAAAACTTTCTCAAATTAAAGAGTTCATTAAAGTTGTTTGAAGACAAGGACGGAATTTTGCGGTCACGTGGACGTTTCTCTGACGCACACTTGACTTTTGATAACAAATATTCTATTCTCCTGCGCAGTGAAGGCCGATTAATTCAACTTGCTATTTGTGATGCCCATGAACGTTGTCGCCATCACGGAGTGGAAACGACTTTGTCGTACGTTCGGGAAAAGTTTTGGATTACGAAAGGTCGCAAGACAGTACGAAACACAATTCGGAAATGTGTTACATGTAACCGTTTTAATTCCAGAATCTTTCTTCGACCTTCAAGACCAGACATTCCCGAAATTCGTTTTTCAGCACGTTGGTTTAGATTTTGCCGGACCACTTTATATTAAGGAGAAATTTTGTAAGAGCTCGTATTCGTGAAAAATTTGTGTAAGCAAACTTTGGGGGGAGTGTGAAAAGATAACAATTGACTTTTGACTGATTGATATTTTAGGCGTTGTTTACATTATTTTAAGGTTATTGCTTTGTTTTGCTCACGTGATTAGAGAACGCGTGGGCTTAAATGTGTATGCAATTCCTTAGACGAGGCCTTTTTTCCTTGTGTCCAAATATGATGAAGAGATTATGGAAGTTAAAGAACGGCACAATTTCTGCCTCTGTTTCTATGGCCTTTACAGTTTCAATACTAAATAAAAACCAGAGTTAACAGTTTTTAAAGCCCCCTTTATCTCTGTTTTTAGACTGAGACCACCTGCTTTATCCCACTTTGTTTACAATTGTATGTAATATATCACTTCCTTCGTCATTTTTGGTTCCAAAACAAAGTTAATGTTAGAACTTTAAATAAAAAAATTCTATGGCAATATATTTGAGGAAAAGAAGAAGATAAAAAAAAAAAAAAAAAAGAAAGTCGGTCCCGGCGAGAAATCGAACCATGGTCTCCCGCCTGACAGGCGGGGATACTCACCACTATACTACCGAGGACTAGAACGGTCAAGGAGATTACGTTATAGTAAAAAATAATTTCAAAAAAAGTTTTAATATTTTTTATTTTTGTTTTGGAATAAATTTATTAAAAATAATCTTGAAAGTTTTAAATATTTTTTTGTTTTATTCAAGTTTTTGACTGGAGGCCTTCACCTCGAAAGTGGGATTGCCCCCCCTAACTCCCCAGAATATGACTTTCGAGTTCAGCCTTTTATACCTTAGTTCCTCTCACGGATAAGATAGATTCACACTCCAAATTTCAGCTTTATAGGTTCAGCAGTTTTTTTATAAATTTACTTCAAACAGACAAACAAGCAACCATCCTCACTTTTATGTATGTAAATAAATTGCCTTTCTTCGTTATTTTTAATTTGCATTAAACTTATTTATTTGTTTTTATAGACAGGGCTTTTATGAAAAACAGTTTTGTAAACTGATATAATGCACCTGTTGAAATATTATCAAATAATAATAATAATAATAATAATAATAATAATAATAATAATAATAATAATAATAATAATAATAATAATAATAATAATAATAATAATAATAATAATAATAATAATAATAATAATAATAATAATAATAATAATAATAATAATAATAATAATAATAATAATAATAATAATAATAATAATAATAATAATAATAATAATAATAATAATAATAATAATAATAATAATAATAATAATAATAATAATAATAATAATAATAATAATAATAATAATAATAATAATAATAATAATAATAATAATAATAATAATAATAATAATAATAATAATAATAATAATAATAATAATAATAATAATAATAATAATAATAATAATAATAATAATAATAATAATAATAATAATAATAATAATAATAATAATAATAATAATAATAATAATAATAATAATAATAATAATAATAATAATAATAATAATAATAATAATAATAATAATAATAATAATAATAATAATAATAATAATAATAATAATAATAATAATAATAATAATAATAATAATAATAATAATAATAATAATAATAATAATAATAATAATAATAATAATAATAATAATAATAATAATAATAATAATAATAATAATAATAATAATAATAATAATAATAATAATAATAATAATAATAATAATAATAATAATAATAATAATAATAATAATAATAATAATAATAATAATAATAATAATAATAATAATAATAATAATAATAATAATAATAATAATAATAATAATAATAATAATAATAATAATAATAATAATAATAATAATAATAATAATAATAATAATAATAATAATAATAATAATAATAATAATAATAATAATAATAATAATAATAATAATAATAATAATAATAATAATAATAATAATAATAATAATAATAATAATAATAATAATAATAATAATAATAATAATAATAATAATAATAATAATAATAATAATAATAATAATAATAATAATAATAATAATAATAATAATAATAATAATAATAATAATAATAATAATAATAATAATAATAATAATAATAATAATAATAATAATAATAATAATAATAATAATAATAATAATAATAATAATAATAATAATAATAATAATAATAATAATAATAATAATAATAATAATAATAATAATAATAATAATAATAATAATAATAATAATAATAATAATAATAATAATAATAATAATAATAATAATAATAATAATAATAATAATAATAATAATAATAATAATAATAATAATAATAATAATAATAATAATAATAATAATAATAATAATAATAATAATAATAATAATAATAATAATAATAATAATAATAATAATAATAATAATAATAATAATAATAATAATAATAATAATAATAATAATAATAATAATAATAATAATAATAATAATAATAATAATAATAATAATAATAATAATAATAATAATAATAATAATAATAATAATAATAATAATAATAATAATAATAATAATAATAATAATAATAATAATAATAATAATAATAATAATAATAATAATAATAATAATAATAATAATAATAATAATAATAATAATAATAATAATAATAATAATAATAATAATAATAATAATAATAATAATAATAATAATAATAATAATAATAATAATAATAATAATAATAATAATAATAATAATAATAATAATAATAATAATAATAATAATAATAATAATAATAATAATAATAATAATAATAATAATAATAATAATAATAATAATAATAATAATAATAATAATAATAATAATAATAATAATAATAATAATAATAATAATAATAATAATAATAATAATAATAATAATAATAATAATAATAATAATAATAATAATAATAATAATAATAATAATAATAATAATAATAATAATAATAATAATAATAATAATAATAATAATAATAATAATAATAATAATAATAATAATAATAATAATAATAATAATAATAATAATAATAATAATAATAATAATAATAATAATAATAATAATAATAATAATAATAATAATAATAATAATAATAATAATAATAATAATAATAATAATAATAATAATAATAATAATAATAATAATAATAATAATAATAATAATAATAAGGTTCTGAAGGACTACTATTGCCGGGGTGATATTGGAAAGTGAGGGTCCAATGTCTATAAAATGCCCCAGACGGCATGCGTAATATACAGCCTCTGGTAGTCAAGTCCAACTCCTGGCCTTCACGTGGCAGAACTGTTTCAAACTGACAGGAGAAGGGGCGAAAGGCGGGTCTTAGGCGCCTTTAAATAACCTATCCTCTGGGCAGGATGAGCTCATTAGCGTTGCCAGCAGTCATCCCAGGAGAAGGAAAATCTTTGACTTCAAAACCCGGGTAGGACAAGCTCGTTAGCGTTTCAAGCAGTTGTCCTAGGAGAAGGGAACACTCTGATTTCAAAACCAGGGCAGATGGGGCTCTTTAGTCTTGGCTGACAGCCTGTCTAGTGGAGGTTACACGATCAATTATACCCGCAACCCGAAGGTACCGTGCCGATATGGGTGAATGGCTGCAGCGTTATGAGGTCACTGATCGCGGAATCTGGTAGAAGTGGCGTCCCTATCAAAATTATAAGCCTTATCCAGAGAACCGGGCAACTCTGGATGGACTGATTAATCCCCGTGTGTAAATCAAACATTTTATGGAGGACTTAGATAATAATCAATTTCAACTAATACATGATATTGCTAATAATACAGTGGCACAAATGGATGCTGAAAATGAAGCAATTCATAAAAATCAAAACATTGTTCAAATATTGAACAACCGTGAGTGGACCGAAGAACAGAAACACAGAATAGTTGAATTAGATTCACAAGAAAGGAAAAGAGGAAAAAACTTTATGAAACGAGTAAAAGACAGATGGGATGCAGAGTATCCAGAGAGTAGAAGAACAGCACAGAATTTGACTGATAATGCAAGAAGATTTAAAAAAGAAGGGTGGGGAAGGCAGAATGAACCTAGCAACCAAAACCAAATATTAGAACAAGTAGAAGACCATGTAGTGGAAAACGCACAGCGCAAATCATTAGAATGGACAACGGAAATGAAGGTCAAGCTTCTCAACATAGACAAAGAGGAACGGGCGAATGGTAGAGGTTTCATGAAACGTGTTAAAGCGAGATGGGATGTAATATACCCAGAGTACCAATCAGTAAGTTGGCAAAAATTGAGAGATAATGCAGCTAGATTTAAAAAAGATCCGGAAATCAAAAACTTGATTTGGGGGAGACAGAGGGAGGTATTACAGGTACCAGAAACAAGAGTAGCAGAAAATCAAGAGGAAAAGTACAACAGTGAGTTAAATAGTGAAGGCAATGAACAAAACGAAGAAAGGGATGACCAAGTGAATGAAACGATTGTGATTGAAGACGAAGACCTTACGGAAGCAGATAAAGAACTAGAGCGATATTTTCAAACAGAATTGAACAACATGGAGCATTGCACACTGATCCATATGGAACCGCGAGAGAACCTTCCAAAACTCAAAATTAGCAAGGAAGTCGAAAAGAGAGCCAATAAAATTGTCAGGAAATACCTACCAAACGCTGCCACTATTCCAGAAATTACAGATATTGTATATGCAATGGGAAAAGCAGTAGCTTATGCAAGTGGGATTAAACCAAAAGAAGTAAACCAGAATGGCAAAAGGAAAGCAAAGGGAGGAAATAGAAGAGAGCGTAAACTCAGAACTGAGATGGAAGAGCTGAGACAGAATATTGCACGGACAACAAATGAATTGCATCGGAGAAGACAACAAAGAAAAGCAACGAAAAGAGAAAAAGGTATTTTAAAGAAACTAGCCCAGAGTATGAATGAAAGAGAGACAACGACCCTTAATCTGCAAAATGCGAAAGAAGAGTGGCTTGATAAACTGCGTTACAAGAAAGTCAAATTACAAAAGTATATTGAAAAGGGACAAAGGAAGAAGGATAATATCATGTTCCAGAGAGATCAGAGAAGCTATTTTCGGAAACTTGAAGGAGCAGATAAACACGAAGGTGAAATGCCAGAAATGGAAAAGTTTTTACAATTCTGGAGTGTAGTTTGGGAGCAGAACGAGCCAACNAACAAAGAAAAGCAACGAAAAGAGAAAAAGGTATTTTAAAGAAACTAGCCCAGAGTATGAATGAAAGAGAGACAACGACCCTTAATCTGCAAAATGCGAAAGAAGAGTGGCTTGATAAACTGCGTTACAAGAAAGTCAAATTACAAAAGTATATTGAAAAGGGACAAAGGAAGAAGGATAATATCATGTTCCAGAGAGATCAGAGAAGCTAATTTCGGAAACTTGAAGGAGCAGATAAACACGAAGGTGAAATGGAAGAAATGGAAAAGTTTTTAGAATTCTGGAGTGGAGTTTGGGAGCAGAACGAGCCAACCCCAAATATGCCGTGGATGGAGGAAGTGAAAGCTGAGTTGAATGAAAAGGTAAATGTTGTTGCTGAATTTGAAATCACCGAGGAAAAATTGAAGAAGGAAATAGTATAGAGAAAAAATTGGACAGCTCCAGGTGTAGATGGTATACAAAACTTTTGGTGGAAGAAGTTCGAAATAGCACAAAAAGCACTGGGAAGAGCGTTTATGGATACTTATAGGAACACAAGGATGATACCAGAGTGGTGGCCCTTAGGAAGAACGGTGT
>RDPX01000064.1:310583-346881 GCA_003991215.1 Morbakka virulenta | reverse complement strand
ATAATAATAATAATAATAATAATAATAATAATAATATCAAGAGAGGACAGTGATAACAAGGGAAGGGAGAGGGAATCGGATAAACAAAGAAACTGAACCTTTTTGTTGGATACTCTAGGGGTACTGTAGGGGATAATATTGAAAAATTGCCTTTTAAAAGACTCCAAAAAACCTTAATGTTGACGTTTGAAAGGTCTTAAAAGATCAATTGTGCAGACTTATTTCTGCCCCAATATATCAAGGAGAACTTCCGATAATAGAGATGGGATTTTGTCTTATTTACCCTTTAAGGGAGGCAAGTAGCAAACCTTCATGTGGTGCCTCCTGATAACTCCCTTGCGGACACTAATTGCTACAATACGCTTCATGTCTCTATCATCCCCTCTTCGGCAGTGGTAAATGGGTAGACTCTCGACCCCGAAGATCAGAAAAATGACATCGAAGCTCAAAATCGTCACCTTCAACGCTGAAGGCCTTTCAGCGGAGAAATGCCAACTCCTTAGTATTCTTAAAATGGAATGCCTTTGCCTCCAGAAAACGCACAAAATACCGGTGACACCTAAAATTTCTGGTATGAGATTGGTTATTTTTCACCCTAGCCAAGTCCATGGCAGTGCAATCTACTGCAAAGACCCATCTCAACTTAAAGCTAGGAGAGACTATTCATCAGATGGTATCGCAATCCTTGAAGTAGAAACTGATATAGTTACCATCACATCAATCTACAAGCCCCCACCAACGCCTTTTATGTGGCTAGATAATTATGACCTCCGTGATGGTCGTGACTTATCGTAAGTGATTTTAATAGTCACAACATTATGTTTGGGTATGCACAGAGCAACGCAGATGGAGAATCATTTGAGGAATGGGCTCTGATGAATGACCTGATCGTCCTCTATTTGACCACATATAAGTCCTCTTTCAACAGCGGACGCTGGAGAAAGGGCTGCAACACTGATTTAGTCTTCGTACAACAGCGCTATCGAATGAATTTCAAGAAGACCATGTGCTCAACAATACCTTGATCTCAACATCGACCAATCCAGATGGAACTCGTACCTGTGGTAAGACCCAAAGAGAGTACCACTCAAATGCGGTTTAATTATCGCAGAGCAGACTGGAATGAGTTTACAGCTGACCTCGAAAATGCTATTAAACATATCTATGCAACATTGGATGAATGTAAGCAATTCCAAGCTACTTTCTGGAAAATATATAAAGCCAACATTCCCAGAGGGTACAGAAAAGAGTACATCCCTGGTCTTTATAACGCCATTGAGGATATCTACAAGCAGTACCAAGTTGGTTGCGACAGCGATCCCTTCGCTGAAAATAACATCGAGCTCAGTAACCAGCTATTCAACTCATTTAGTGAAGCCCGCAAGGAGCGCTGGCGAGAAATGGTGTCAAATGTTAACATGAGGCATAAAAGTAAAATGGTATGAAAGACTACAAGAAACCTGCATTCTGAAAGCTAGCAACACGATAGAACTGAAGCTGTGACATCACATACAATTGTCACTCGACTTCTTCTAAATGACAAGCCGTTACACCGCCAACGCGGCTATACGAAAAAGATGAAGAAAGATAAGGCTCGCGTAGTGGCAGCATGTGATGACATGTTCTTCCCATTCACTGACAAAGAGCTTACCTAGGTCCTTAAACACCTTATACTGGGCAAAGCAACCGAACCTGACGGAATAAGCATGGAAATGATAAAGCACTTTGGCTCCAAGAGGTGCAACTGGCTTCCTGTCCTGTACAACAACTGTGCAATTAATCTCACCATTTCTGATATCTGGCGCAAAACAAAGGTGGTTGCAAAATTTTAAAGCCAGAGAAAGACCAACACTGGCAAAGAGTTATCGGCCAATATCATTTTTGTGCAACCTGTTTAAGACCTATGAGCGCCTGATTGTTACGAGAGTAACACATACTGTCAAAGACAACCTGACTTTAGACCAATCAGGCTTTCGCGTTGATCGGTCGTGCTGCAGTCAGGTTTTAAACCTGAATAAGTACAACGAAGACGAGTTTGAGAGTTTCTACGGCTAAAAAGAATATCGACAGTTTTGAGGAAAGCTGAAGTTTTCGCCACCTGAAGCAGAACAAACTAGCAGAGGTGCTCAGCAGTTATAGGCTAGTAAGTATATTCGCATTAGTTTCAAGATTATAAAGCAAATGATATATAACAGCATTAAAGGCATTGTGAACTCGCAACTCCCCCATTAACAAGCTGAATTCCGCTAAGAAAGGATCAAGTTTGATGAAGTTTCCCTTATAAAATAGAGTATTACGCCAGCCTTTCATGCCGAGGAGAAAGCAGGCATAGTTCTGGTGGATCTCTCTCTGCCGCATGCAGCACCGTTTGGCATCAAGGGCTAACCCTCACACTTCCACAGCTTGTCTCTTGAAAAGAACCGGTCTAGCCTGGTACAGCGTCTTGCAGACGATCAATCGGGTGGTTCCTTTGATGTCTTTCGAGCGTCCGCTTTTTCCTGATGTACGTAAAGGTTGCAGTCTGAAGTGGTAGCTCTCCAGTGAAAATCTGGATTCTTCCGTCAAAGAGAGCATGCATGTGATTACTTGATGTATTCCCTCTTCCTTTGTGAATTTACAATATGTACAATATGTAGACTAACTCACCTCAAACGTAAGTAGAGCCGTCAGATGTCAATGCAAGACAGTGCACAGTAGTTATGACAATGTAATTCCGTATCACAACTGTTAGGACATAACCAGTTTATAACAAATAAAATTTCTGCCTTAAGTAAAAAAAACAAGCGACTAATTCTAAAAAATATTTAATAATGATATTATCCTATATTCTTCATTTTCCAATACTGGACTAATGGGCTCGGTCAGGGAAAATGCAGACCATTTTCAGACGCCCAGCAAAACTAATAGATTTTAGTTTTACTTATTTCTTCATACTGGATGTAATGGCCATGTAGATAATAGTGCCTGGTTTTGAAAGTATTATCATAATTATTTCTATCTGCTCTCTCATTTTGAAGAATTTTTAGTTTAGTTTTACTATAAATGGAGGGAACATAATGCAGATGCTTGTATCAAAGGATGATTAATACTTATTATCTGGTCCAGCGTCATTTAGAATATTCTCACAAATGAAATATATTGTAACACTTATAGTGGGCACCATATCCTTCTAGGCCAATTTTCCCACCCTGTCAAGCTTTCTCTCTGAGAGGCCATCTGAAAGAGTCTATTGTGAGTTATCTTTACTCGATAGCTTTAAAAATTGCTGCATATAATTTTCTATGGCCTTCCTTTTTGTCTGATGCTTTAACTTTTTAAATGAGCTATGGACCTCCATTACATCTTTCTCATTACAAAGTCTTTTACAGTCACTACCAAAAGTTTAAGACCACTCATGGAAATACGTAGATTTCTCGGTATGAGATTGTATTGCATCATCCTACTGTATTGCATCATACTCATTGTTTGCGCTCTGGTCGCTCATTACACGTTCTTCTTTAACATTGCGGACATCTGAATCGATTTTACTTTGGAATTTTTTTCACTTTTTATACTTCTTATTGCTACAGAAATGGGTCGAAAAAAGTCCCTCAGTGAAGTTCAAAGAGGTCAAATTGTTGCTCTGCATAGAGAAGGACTATCTGAAAGGAATATTTCTACGAAATTGAAAGTCAGCAAAACTGCAGTACACCAAGCAGTTAAAAAGTATCAGCAGTATGGCTGCTACAAAGACTTACATCGGAGTGGAAGGCCAAGAAAAACCACTGTAAGAGATGACCACCTGATGAAAAGGATAGTTACGAGGTCACCAATGAGTTCCATCAACAAAATTCGAGCTAATTTGGTGGAAAGAGGTGTGAGTGTAAGTCGCATGACTGTTTCCAGACGTCTTTCACACGAATTCGGTCTAAAATCCTACAAGCCTGCCAGAAAACCACGCCTGACACCGGTAATGAAGGCAAAACGATTAGCCTTCGCTAAGAAGTACCAGAACTGGACACCAGCACAGTGGGGTAAAGTCATGTTCTCGGACGAGTCCACTCTACAGCAGTTTGTGGTGAGGAAACGACATGTTCGCCGGCCACCTGGAACGAGATTCAATGAAAAATACACGATTTCTTCGATGAAACACCCTCCAAGTCAAATGATATGGGGTGCAATTTCGGAAAATGGAGTTGCTGGGTTGTATTTTTTGCCATCTGGAACAACTATGAATGGTCTGCGGTACGTTGAATTGCTGTCGGATAAGCTAAAAATTCACATGGACATACATAAATGTACTATATTCATGCAGGACGGTGCCCCTTGTCACCGATCAAAAGTTGCTATGACTTTTCTGACTGAGAACAGGATTCATGTTCTGGATTGGCCGGGCAACAGCCCTGACCTGAATCCAATAGAGAATCTGTGGACGGAAATGAAAGATAAAGTTTCCCAGAAACAGCCATCAAGTGCTAAGGACCTTGTGGAAGCGATAAAAGAAGTGTGGGTGAAAGAAATCTCGCAGGAATACTGCAGAAATCTAGTACACAGTATGCCAAGACGCCTGCAGGCAATAATTAAAAGTGGCGGTGGACCCCCCAAATACTGAATATCAAGGAAACAACTATCAATATGGATGCAAATTTAATCAAAAGATACTAAAAAATATGAGATTTGTGTGTAAAGGAAATATTATCCACAATAAATCAGTTTTAATATAGATATATAATCAGTTGTGTCATTTCAGAGTCAAAATTAAGGGTGGTCTTAAACTTTTGGTAGTGACTGTATTGTTTATAAACCGAGATATGATTACAAAATTTGTGCCAACTTATCAACCATAAAAAAGACAAAGAAAAAATATTGTACTTCTTTTACACTACTTCTATATAATGGCCACATGTTACATTTTCCATCTATTTTGCGGTTTTAATACCCTTTCCATTTTTATTTCCACTATTAACTTCCGTACCAGATTTAGAATCTACACACTTTGCTCTATTATCCACAGTGGCATCACTTTCATCACAAATTGATCTAATTAAAGAAATAATTCATCAGGAATCTTTCAGCTTCCAATATTTCTTTGTACTTTTGACTACAATGCAGTGATATTAGCAGTATGGTCAGTTTAATCATAATTGCAGGGTTAATTAGAATCGTACTTGTTCCCATACTTTTCAATGAATCACCAAGGCAGCTCCAGACTATCCAGTATGATGCTCGTCTGCCGTTTTCAGTCTATGGGTATTCTGAACTATCATGATTTATCTACTTCTTTCTAGCTTCTTTTAATTGACTCATAAAGGGTTTTTAATGGAAGAATTTAAAAAATAAAGATACTGGTTTGTCCTAGAATGAATGGCTCTATAAAAAGCGTTATTAAAGGAAATCTTTGTCTTGTTTTCTTGGACAAAATTAACCTATGTACTGAAACAAAATAAACTGGCCAGCCTAAAAATAATTACCCAAACCAAAATTTTGATTTTTTGAGTAAGATCTTTTGTTGTAGTTCCTTTAGACATTAGACAGCACTAACATCTGTTCCTAAAATTACAATTCTGATGAATCACACCATGGAATTGTTTGGATTTTCAATTTCCTAAAAACAACAAGTGAAAGTAGTTGGAAAAATGTTAACCTACAACCTACAGATCACTGTAACCATCGTGAAATTATGGTACCTTGCATTCTTTTGCATTCGGATACCTTACACCAGATACTTTAACCAACCTCAAATACCAATTTCTTCTTGTCTTGTAAAATTAAATACAATTAAATATTTTCAACTATGTCAGCTAGTATATTCCATTCAAGATGTTGCACCGAGTAAAGGAACTCTTGAAATATTTCCATAGTAACGACAGAAATTCAAAAGCCAAACCATTAACTCGTGGAAGAGATTACTAGCTTTACCTTTTTTCCTAACCAAAACCAAGGTAATTCCAATGCAATCTTTGTCTCAGTCTACAGTTCAAAAAACAAATACAAAGGTTTGTGCCAAATCGTAGTATCTTGGATAAGGATTTTTGTTTCAAGAAGTGACAAAATCTACGACACCATTGTCAAAATGGGAAAAATTTGATGTCCATGTAGGAATACTTCTGATCATATGGACGATTGTCATAACATCAGAATAAAGTTTCATTCCTCCTGTATCTAACCATTGTATTAGGAAATAACACTAAACTTTTTTAAACATACATTATTTCCATTTTCTAGAATGGCTTTAATTCTTACCACTTCAATGTTATTTTTTATTTCTTACTTAACATTTATAATATTGCAATTTTTGCTCAATGGTGTAATGCAATTAAGACAGGCCTTTTTTAACACAAGCATAGAAATTTTTAATTTGGAGATAATTTATTGATAAGGAAATTAGGCTGATAAGAAGAAATTTCGTCATTATTCAATAGATTATCTGAAATAAGGATTTATTCTCTAAGCTAATGATGGAATAAAACCTTACTACTTACTCTGGGATAGGACCTTGTCTAATGAAGAAAATTGAGGAACATCTGATGTGTGTTCACACTGAGTACGTGGGAAAACCAAATGAGTTTTAGAAACAACACGTTGAAAACAAAGGAGAAGTCAATAGAAACTCTGTTCAAGGAAGATTGGACATAAAAATAACGTGAACTACTGGGCAGTTACGAAATGAATCTCCTCTTGGCAAAGAAAGCCAAGCTACATACTGACGGAAAAGAATTGACGAAACCAGCGTTACATATCTATCTCAATACTGTGCAGGATAACAAACGAGCCAACTTGCAGCTAAGCAATGACATAGTTTGAGATGTCGGACGACCCAGATGGCGAAAATTCTCAGGGCAACAGAGTTCTCCCTCGTTCTTTATGAAACAACGGTCCGTGATAGCGAGTCTCTATTGTTTGGTTACGCTAGAGTTTCTCACTATTCGCAATTTGTTGAAGAAACATTATTCTACAAATCACCTCTAACGACTACCACAGACTAAGATATTTTCAATGTGGTTAAGGATTATCTAAGTGAGAATAACATTCCAGTTTCAACTATCATTTTTACGGCAGGAAATGAGGCAGCAAATATGACCCGTGAAACGAAATGGAGTTTTGAAACTTTTGAAGAAATAGAATCAAGACATGCTGACCATTCACTGCATCATACATTGTGAGAACCTGGCCGCCAACGGCCTCAGTGCTGAGCTTGATCAAACTTCGAAAAATTCATCAAAGTTATCAATTTTATCAAGGCCCATCTCAAAACAGAACGTCTTTTCAAAGTGTTTTGGCAAGAATTAGAAGTGGATTATTCAGACCGCTATTGCACCCGCAGGTGCGATGGTTATCCACTGGAAATAGCCTTGCAAGGTAATTTGCACTTTATATTACTGTGGTAAATTTTGGTGGTAGTCAAGATGTTTCTGAAATCTAGTGAATCGAAATGTTTTAATTTGTATTTGGCGGCTGCCTTAAATAGAGAGCTACAAGAAAAACATGTCTATTCTTTACTGTAAGACGAAAATCCGTGCCTTCATATCCAATTTATCTCTCTGAAAAGTACAAATATTCCGACGAAATTTGTCTCCTTTCACAACTCTCACCCGATGGGTAATCTGTAACAAAACTATAAGGATAATTGCCAACCATCTCTAAAATTTGCAGTTGACTTTAGAAATCGATTTTCTGATTTAACGTCAATGAATTTTCTTGGTGGTTAACAGAGTCCGTTTTGTTTTATTTTACCTGTAAGTTTGCACTGGAAATGGAAAAGCAATTCATAAATCGGAAGGAGACCTCATGTGAATAGATGGGCAGATTGCAGCCAAGTATGACAGGTTGGCCGTTGTCTGTCAGAAATAGCTTCTACTCTTCCCAACTATCTACTTGATGAAATTTTCCTTCAGCGCAGTCAAGGACATACGTTGTGAAAAACAGAGTTCTTTGACCATTTATGACCGAGGGGACTTGAGTCTTAAATTGACGAGTTTCACCTCGGACATTTTATGTCCCTCCGAAATTCACCAGGCTTAAGGTTCACATTAGGGGTATTTCTTATTATATTCTCTATCTTTTTTCATACCAAGAGTAACGATATTTATTTCGATTATAAGCAATATCTGAAGATATTTTTGAAAAATCAAAAGTAAAATGGCATGATCTAATGGCACAAGGATATGAATTAAATCAGGCTGAGGAAATGACGAGTTGAGACAGGGAGGCAGAAAAGAGAGAATTAAAATTCAATGGAAGTAAGTGACTGTGAATTAACAGGAGGAGAAACCCAATTACTGTGGATGACAAAATAAATTTTAATTCATAACAAACCACAATAAATAATTTTGATAGTATCAAATAAACATATCTACTTCATTCTTTATTTGTTTTATCTTATGAAAAATTGGACTTAAAGTGTAGTGTTGTACTTGAATAAAAAATTCTTATTGATCCTGATCAAAATTACGAAGTTAAGTTGTATTGAAAAAGAAGCCAAAAATTTGAGGTTAAAACTTAAAGGCTTTCTTTTTCCTAGGCATTCTTAGTCTACCCCACAAAGTGCAAGTGACACAAATTTTAATGCCTTTTTCTAGTGGACATTTCAAAACTTCGGGTTAAAACAAATTTGTCACGTTAAACAATTTGTAATTTCGATGAGGTTTCATGTAATTTCAGTGAGTTCAAATACTACGATTGTCGCATCGCAGATGTCGAATTTTAGAAAAAACGAGTTTCACGTAAACGAAGTTGTTACTAAACAGCAAGAGCCAATTGGCTGGGACTGCATGGCAAACCAGCTGGTTGATCAGAATCCAGTTGTTATCGCCTTTTTTTATTGTTAGTCTGCTTAAAAGTTATATTAACTTCTTTTTTCCTATCAATAGTTCGATTCTGTAGAATACGTAGTACTCGCATTTCTTTAATGACAATGCCGAGACGATGTGTAGCTCTGGGTGGTGACCATAAAGACAACCAACTTTTTAAGTGGCCATGTGATGGAATTTCCTCAATTTTTCAAAATGTCGCTTAACAGGCATAAGAAAGTTAATTCTGAAAAAAGGTATAACATGCATAAGAAAGTTAATTCTGAAAAAAGGTATAACAGGCATAAGAAAGTTAATTCTGAAAAAAGGTATAACAGGCATAAGAAAGTTAATTCTGAAGAAAGGTATAACAGGCATAAGAAAGTTAATTCTGAAAAAAGGTATAACAGGCATAAGAAAGTTAATTCAGAAAAAATTTTAAACTTAAGGTACCTTAGGTACCTCAAGTTTAAAATAGGTACCTTAAGATTTGAACAATTAAATGAGGAGAAAGTGATTTATCATTTCTGCCTTGCAGAGAAAATCTAGGACCTCTTGTTTTGATACTGTCAAGAAAATCTAGGTCTCCTTTCAGCTGACTCCATCAGTTTCCATATCAGTTAACACCAAAAAGTACTGTAAGATTTAAAAAGTATGCTAAGTAAAAACCCGGATTTAGTATAGATAGTAATATACCACCAATGTTTAAAACTTTTTGTTAACTAAGATTTGCCGAAAGCTTGAGTTTCAAGGTTTTTCCTTGGAACAACGTATTTACATAACGGTTATATTATTTAACAGGTTTTTTAACAGCCATGTCCAGTCTTGTTAGTTTGATGCATCCAACGCTCAAGGAATCAAATAAACAATCACCTTTGCATCATGATACCACTTCTTTTAACTTATCTTCTATTATACAAAAAAAGATAAATAGAGAGTATTTGTCTGTATTAAGCCGATAAAAATGATTATGAAATAACGTAAGAAATTGCAATGTATTAAAAGTGCAATGTAGCATTTTGGATTCTGTAGTCGTTGAACTAAGGGCAATTTCTAATGTAGTCATTACTACTAATGCATTGAGTTCACTAGCTACACATTCCTACTTTACTTACTGTAAAAAGGTGTCTTGAAGAGTATCTTCAACTAATTTGTAGCTTGTATTCGTGGCAATACCAGCAATCTCTCTTGCAACTTGTTGAACACTCCATAAAGTCCTGGCGTTGAGTTATCTTCGAATTTTTTGGATCTGGTTTAAATCAATCAAAGCAACAACGCATTTATCATTTCATTAATAAATGCGTTGTTGGTTTGATTGATTTAAATTGATTTATGCCACGATGTTTATTGCATACTGTTTTAAATCTGCTATTTTATCTTAACTAGTAGTTAAAAAACAGGATATCGATTGACAGATTTTTTTTCATTGAGTTTAATTTTATATCTCTGTGCATTAATTGTTTAACCCAAGGACAACTAGAACAAGAATAGGAACATCGAGAGAAATAATAATCTTTGAACAGAGCTAAGCAAAAAAGTTTTTTTGCAGGATGAATTCTGATGCAGCCATTACAGATCATTTTTTTCAAATTGCCAAATATTGCACAAATATGTTTTTGAGTTTTCAGATAGATTCTCATTTAATACAATATTGGCAAAATTCTACTTTAGAAGTTAACTTTAATGTTGTTTAGAGAGCTTCTTCCCTAATAATCTCCAATTTATGACGATAATATTTTGGTGAAACCTTTGTATGTATCCCAAATTTCTTTAAATACGTACCAGGGGCACTCTTCTGCTTGAAGAGGGTGCTTATTAACTTTTTTGGAAAAAAGAAAATTCAAATACAGGAACAGATAAGCGAAAATATAACTAAACACGAATGCCTTTTACAGCTTTGTATTTTAGTATTTTGGAAGGAGAAAAAATTGGGACATCTCATACCTGATCATAAAGGTATGTCAAGTACTTGTTAGCGTGGTACCTATTTTCAATGGTTAAGAAACATCCAAGGCCACTAGGTGTATGAAACTGTGAAGATATGACACAAAAAAAGGAACAAGGTTAAGTCAAGAGAAAAGAGTTTACCTTAGAATTAAAAGTATTGATTATCATGTGATGTAGGAAAGCAATTAGTTCCAAAGACTTCCACAATCGTCAAGTTTGAAGAAGAAAACTACAGTGATAGAAAGATTTATTACAACAAGGGACAACAACTGCATGAAGATAAAGACATTGAGACAAACGAGTCACACGAGAGGTGACAAACTGAGCTGGTATCATCAAGGAGGCCTCATCGGAACACTTTCCATAATAAAACCTATAGAAGCGACTAAGAAAACCTACATTCCATTAATGAGACAAAGGTTGAAGAGTACCAGCAAGATTTGGACCTATCAATTTACAAAAATGTCCCTGAAGACGATCAAGAACATCAAGGTAAGATAATATAATAGAGCACCTGTCCAGATATGACAACGGTACTTCATGCCAGGGTGAAAAGCAGGTTTAGAGAGATACACGATGATCTGAGGTGTAATTTCTAGCACGACATAAAAATCTTTTTAGAAGCAGACTTGCCAATAAATTAGATATAATAACCTTAAGAAAGGCCTGGAGAAGATGATAATCCAAGTATCCTCATTAATGAACATTCCTTAAAAAGAGGGGAAACTTCACCAGGGTTAACATAGGAATGATATTCTACGAATATAGGAGGGAAATAGGAGGCTCAAATTTTTCTATTATATGACAACAGCTGCATTTTAGCTGCATTGAAGAAAAAACCCAGCCATGTTTTCTTTTCCCATTTTCTGACACCCTAAAGGTCGGGTTCTATAGCTTACACAAGTTTGACGTATTATTGTTGAGTTGCCTTGTAATCACTTGCAGAGTACAGGGTAGTGTCAGCAGCATAGATGTTGATGAAGTGAAGCACATTACCAGAAAGATCATTAATGAAGAGAAGGAAGAAATTCGGACCAAGAATAGAACCTTGGGAAACACCGGGGTTAGTAAAGTACTCATCAGATGCAATTTCATCTAATGCGACACTCATTTTACGTTCTTAGAGGAAGGACTGACGGATTCCAAAGACCGTTTTACAATTACCATAACCAGATAATTTATGATGCAAGCCAGCATGCCACACCTTACCAAACGCCTTGAAAATACCAAGTTCTATAGCTCCTTCTCCACCAGTATTATCCATAAACCCAGAGATACGTTTTGTGACTGCAGTCAAAAGGTCATCAATGAAGCAAGATCCTGTATACCCGTACTGGACATTAACAAAGAGACCTAAGTCCTGCAATAATTCGACTACTGTATTTTTGATAACTCGTTCGAAAACCTTACTAATGGCAGAAAGAAGACGTACAGGTCGATATTTGCAAAAGTCAGATGGTTCACCTGCATTCTTGAAGATAGAAACAACATTAGAAACTTTCAAGAATGGCGGAAAACAAGATTCTGATGAGCAAAAGCTAAAAAATTTGAAGAACAAGTAAGATAGCTTTGAAGCACACTATTTCAAAACAACTACCGTAATCAAATCTGGACGATGAGCTTTAGATTGATCAAAGGCCTAAATAATTTTTGAAACTAACGTAGAGTTTGTGATGACAGGGTAACACATCGGATCGGTCTGCGGAGGAAACTCTGGCAAAGAAACACCTAGGTCATTTAGAAAGGGATCGCTTGAAAATAACCTACCAAAAAGATCAGTTTTTTCTTTAGATAACAGAAAAAAATCAAACATCATCAAAGAGTGGAGGAATAAACGACTTGTCAACATTGAAAATACTATTGTAAATTTCCAGAAATATTGAATTCCAATTCTTTGAGTAAAAATAGACTTTTTAACTCGTTTTAGTTTGCTGAAAGCAAAGAAAAGAGTATATTTTTGAAGATAACAGGTTATTCTGGGACTATGTAAAGACAGTACTGTCACATCTTGAATCTACATTTTCGGATATGGAGTCAGTCTATGGTTCAGAGATTGTTTTCACCCTTAACTACTGGAGGTCAGCTGGGCATTGGGGCCCATTCGTTGCATTGAACCTGTCATGGGGGGAGGGAAAGGGCAAAAATCCGAATGTATTACCTAGACGTAGACCATCAGTATGAAGACTGACTGAGCCCTTTGATGATGGGGGTGGTATTAAACGGAGCGACAGCAGCCATTGTCTACCACACATTGCCCTTAAAAGAAAGGAATGATGGTGGTGACACTAAAGGTAACACTATCACCAGTGTTTTTATAGAGATATCATAGCTAGCAGAGTTGCCAACCAAGGCTAAAGAGGCACTCCTCCCTATATGACAGACAACCAAGGCAGACGCCAATCTGTTATTTCAAGGTGTCGTGGAAATTTTTAAAGGCATTACTACCTTCAGAATGCCTAGGTTTCATCCAATACAGTACGATATGATAAATACTTAATATTTTAATGCGATTAGGGGGAAATACGTGTATAAAGGTGACACGAGCGCCAAAGTCTAGAAAAAACTTTAATTAAAACAAGGACGATCGCCAAGTCATATATGACCATGATAAGAATGTTGTTCCTTTTTTAAGAGGTAATTGGTGATCCACATGCTAATTCAAATTTTAACTACGATAAATTAATTTTGAAAGATATAATTCAAAATCGATTTAACTCTAAATATAAAATAGAAATATTTATATTTCAGCAGTATGGTCATGAAAAATTGTGAAACGCACCCAAGTAATCTTCTTTACAGGAACTGCTTTTTACATTCCAGTGTTTTGTCCTTGTTATTGGATTACAAACAGTAAGTCTAAAACGCATACTGATCTTTGTCGAAATGGCGTCAAATAATTAATACATCAGCCTTGTCCAAACTGAAGACGTAATTAAATTTCTTTTTAAAAGACTGCTTTATATTGTTGACAATACAGATTAAGTGAATCATTGCATTAGCTTTTCCTTCTGTTGAAAAGAACGAAAGAATGGAATGAAATTCTATATCATAGCAATAAGTCTTTTGTTTTATTATTGTCTTCATATTACCATTAATCCAATTTTTGCTCTTGCGATAATGGTGTCATGTTGATAAATATTGATGCAGAAGCAAAACTTTTTGCAAACTGCAAGAGCTTGCTACTATTCTTTAATTAAGAGCAAAGGCTTTTATATAAGTTTGGTTTATTAGTTTATTTTAGGTTTTACTAAGTCACAAGAATACACAGTGAATTTACTCCAGATTAATTATTTTGCGTTTTCAAGCAATTTTTGTTTTACTTGCAAATAAATTGTAGATGTAAAATGGAATTGGATAGGCATATAAAAAACTTATGGATAACAATAACTAAAGAGTGTGATAGATAAAATAATGTATAGATACAACGATGGAGCATAAGAATTTGATTTGGAAAGCTGATCAATACACTTTGGAAATTACGTAATAACAAAATATATCGTTTTTATAGCCTTTGCAATGGTGCTCTTTGACCATACCATGAGACATGGTCAATAATATAATTGGGCTTGCTAAAAAGTTTTCATTTACAGTCCTTCATGGATTCTAAAATATGATTATGGGAAAGTTTTATGAAGCTCAATTATTTACCACAATTTATAGTATAAATATCATTTAAATAAACTTTGTCCAATTAAATATGGATCAGGATTTCTTCATACTTCTACAGTCCACAGACATTTGGAACAGGTCACTTTTAGAATCACAAAATGGCCAATATCATATTTAATACCTCTATTCAATGTTGTATATGCAGGAAAAACCATAGAAAAGCTCTCTGGGTTATGATAAAGTATGTGCACTTGGCCAAGTTTCAAAAGAAATACTTACATACGCTCTATAGCAGTATAATAATATTTCCTTTCAAACATTTAAGAAATTATTATCAAAGATGATCCTTAGCTTTAAAATACCGTTTGCAATCCCAAGTGAGTTTTGTCTCCAGACTGTGTTTCAACAGTTTCGATTCGTCCATTTTAAAATATTTTTATAAAACTATCATTGCATAACTTTTATTAGATCTTCTGCTCCTTTTGAATTCTTCTAAGGTAGGAAGCAGAGTGGATGCATGACATTGCAAAATCATTAAATTAACAAGGCAATTTCGTAGGTAAAATTCTTTTGCTTGCCAATTGGTTTTAAATCATATTTGACACCATTTTCTGACTTGGAATTCTATTGTCAACTCAGCTGAAAACAGCTAGATTAACAAGGTATCAAAAAAGGCTGGCATTATCTCTTGAAAGAGATATAACGTAAATGAAAAATAGATAATATATACATGTTGTGCCCAGCATTCATAAAAGCACGTTCTTGCCCGTTACAATCTCTTTGTTTTTCTATACTTCCAAAAGAAAACGTCATATAACAGCAAGGGCTCTAATGCCTGTCTTGCCTGCTTTCTGAAAATACCATGACAACTCTTTTAGAAAACAGCATGCTGGAAGTAGAATTGAAAGAACCAGGACAAAAATAGTCTCCGAAAAATTTGGAACTTTGTTTTATTTGCTAGTATCACAAAAGGAGCAAAGTGGGTTGTCTGGCAAGGTTATTGTTAGCAAAATACGCAAACGTGTCTGTTCAACCTTTTTAGCTCTAAATAATATATAATTACATCACCGAAAGTGATAGATACAAATGACTTAGTGCTGACTATCTGAAACGTTTATATTATTTCTGCAAAGTTTAGAGACAGCTGCAAAAAGTCAATAAGACAATCATAATAACCATGTTATGGTGAGATAATTCCTTTTCGTCAGTCGATTACAATTCAAAGTAAATCTGACTGATGGTGAAAGACGTATCATTTGAAAAGTAGTTAAACCTCACATCACCAGTTACCAGTGATCAGCGATATTATGTGACTTCTAGATGGAATTTCATTAATAGAGGAATATATCGCTTATGTCACTTTATATCGTTGTTGAGAAATAATGCTAAAATTTCTTATATATGTTTATTCTAAAATCAGCTCTATTTAAATGAATGATTTTTTAAATATCTGCCAACTGAATTTATCTTTTCCTCTGTTAGTCTACTCATTCTTTTCACACACACACTACAACGAAGGTTTCAATTAATTTGCACAACCAGTGCAAAAAGCCTTGTGCTCTGCTTGGAAGGGAAGCTTATTACAAATTATATGTTTTGCCTCAGAAATATAAAATCAGTTGAATTTGTTGTTGTTGCTTTTTTTCACATGACATTCGTGTCTAGACGTAGAGGAATCTTTGATTGGTCTACACACAAACGGTAGAATGTTCGACATTAATATTTTTAGCATCGATAAATGAAATGTAATTATACCTGTCAGGAGCTTCCGTCAGGTTTTGCATTGCCTTTCAGGGGCTCTTGGTAACTGTGGTCCCCCACATGGCCGGTGTAAGGAGAAACGGTCACTAATCACGTACTGAGAAATTGAATTAAGAAAAAGAAAACCAGGCAAACTTAAAATAAGCTCTGTTGAGATTTAAAAATATAATCTAATAGGAGTTTCCATTATCATACACCCAGGCAGATAATGCTTTGCAGTAATTAATAAAGGAAGCAAAGATGAACAAGACCAACACGCTGTTCTTAGTACATTTCATTGGACCAGTTATAGCACCTTAATATATTACTTTGTAGAGAGAATCAGCAACATATTTTATTCAAAATACACTGATATTAGGGCTAGAATTTCTCAACCTGCATTAAAAAAATCTTTGGTCTTGAAAATGGTGTCAATTCAGAAAAGACCCTTATAAGAAAACTCGCCACAATCTTCATACTTTAACAAGACAAAGCAGTTTTTGACAATTTTAACAGTATAGTCCATTTTGCTTTATCGCATTTGTTGACAACAATATAGTTATGGAATTAGATACTTGGTTCTTCAGTAAGGAGTAGGGAAAATATTCAATCATCAATCTGGAATAAATCCAAAAGTTTTTCAGTAAGGAGTAGAGGAAATATTGAGTCAACAATCTGGAATATATCCAAAAGTTTTTCAGTAAGGAGAAGAGGAAATATCGAATCATCAATCTGGAATAAATCCAAAATTGCAAATCTCTAGGAAAGCATTTGAGAAATAAGAATATTGGTGTTCAAAGAGATTTAGCACATACAATAAATATATCAACTATGTTTTCTAAGTGAGGGGAGCCCTGGTGCTGTTGAAGTCACAAAAAGGGGAGAGAGGGGGCAGGCGGTAGGCAAAGAAGCCAAAGACAAAGATTATTACAAATATTATGATAATGCTGAAAAGCTTAGGGGTGAATGTGTCACTCGATTAGTTTAGCAGAAAATTGCTCTAAATTCAAGCAATAAACAAATGGAAAAGGCTTTATGGGCGCAATAATTGATGCCACTGAACAATTACAATTTGTAATTATTCAAATGCATTTAATTAAGAAAGGCTAAATGTTTCGTCTTACTTGGTATGAAGTTGCTGAATAAAATGACAGTCCAGTTACAGTAAAACGTTTCTATCAAAGAAAAGGAGTGGAGTCTATAAAGTTGATATTCTTAGAACTGCATCATTACATGAAATAATTTGTATATGTGCATTGTTTAAATGCAATGTTCCGTAAGAGGACCTAGACCTAACATTTTCTTTAACTTGGATGAAATACTTCTCTCTTTAACTATTAAAAACAAAAGACGGAACGAATATCATAGATGAATTTATTTAAAAAACAATGCTTTTTATTTACCTCGATATGAAAACTCTACTACATAATACATAATGTTAAACTTTTACACATTTTTGAAAGTTTCATACAAATTTTACAAATTTTCTTTTTCCTTGTTTGATGTTCTTTATTAATTATATTTAGCATATATCTGAAAATTCCACAATATAAAAATTCCCAAGAACTATTAGATACAGCCAAAATAAACATTTCACTGATACAAATGAATCCACAGCATCTTTCTTTTCAAGAAAGATATTTTTTCCTTCTTTTTGACGCAAGAGGAAACCGCATTTATGAAAGTTTAGGGATGATTTGTTCATCTTGCTGAAAATTTCTTATCAATGTTCCTGAAATCCATTTTTTATTTCTTCTGTCTTCGCTCCTTGTTGCAGAAGATATTCTGCAACCTCAAAATGTCCATTTATTACAGACAGTTTTAAAGGGGACAGTTTGCTAGACGTAATTTGATGTACATCGGCACCATACTCAACTAACAATTTAACACATCTCAAATTTCCATTGACGCAAGCCTGATGCAAAGGTGAAATTCCAGGTGGTATCATACGATTAACGTTGGTATTACCTGCCTCCAAAATCGATTTAAGTGTTTTTATATCTTCCTCTTCAACAGAAATGTGAAGTACATTCTCCATTGTATATAGTGAAAATTTCCTTGTAAGTCTTTTGAATATTTTAGGCTTATCCTCTGTCGGCTTACTGTTTGCAGAATTTTCATTAATGCTATTCAGTTTACTTTCTCTTTCTTTGTCTTTTAAGACAGCATTTTTAAGTACTTCTTTGGCTGATTTGAAGCTTTGTGCTCTTCTGAGACCCATCTCGGGAACAGTAGCCAACGCCTTACGAGGTGAAAGGTCTGAATTCCCTACAATTTTCTCTGTATTTTCAGTGGTATTTGAAACACGACTTTGAGATGCAAATTCCTTTAGTCCATACATAATATGTGGTAATGACCTTCTACGTCGTTTTTTATCATTCCAAGGGGTGCTGCCCTGTCCAAAACTAGGAAGAGCAGACATCTTCATGTTAATAAAAATTAATGTTAGTAAAAATTGTCCTAAAAGTGTTGTAAAATGTCCCTTTTCACACTTAAGTATTTGGAAATTGATGTAATAACTGAGGTACAAACTAGTGTATACACAAGTGTACACACTGATGTACACACTGATGCTCTTGTATTGTTACAAACAGCTCAAAAACATCAAAAGAACACAACTCTTTAGAAACTCATTTCTGTTCCACTGTGTCTGACTTAAGTAAGAGTTTCAGCGAAATGACGAGTGTTTATCTTTGACTTTGACATAAGAAAGCTTTGAAAACAAATTATTTAAATGAGGGTCTCTGTGTCATGTAATTGAAATAGCATTATTAGTAGCCAACAATAGATGGATTCTCCATTGCAAGTTCTTCACTTCATAGAAAAGAATTTCTTCAAAAGTTGTTTACTTGATTTAAATCAAGATTGCAGGCAATTATTACCTATACAAGTAGAGTTATCGTGATTTTTATGACCTTTACTATCCAATAGTAAAGAAATTTGGCAATGCAAAAAAAAGAGCCATGACAACCTCAATCAGATATTTACATCAGGAATTCTCTTTTGTCCTATTGCTCAACGCCAGGACTCCCAGCACGTTTCTTATTTCAAAGCACTTAGAATCTAATGTTGTTCATTTATCTATTTGTGTAAGCTTGTTGTCTCCTATGATTCACACTGCGTAGTGGCGGTCTTAGAAAAAGTTAAAATAAAGACTTCCAAATCTACGTCACATTTCAGTTTGAAATCGTATCATGTGCGTTGCGTGTCAGTGGGATCTCTCATTCATAGATAAACTTAGTATATTACTCTTATGTACAAAATGAAATGCACAAATCAATTATATAGAGTGAAAGAATTCATGAAATATTCTCATAAGGATTTGAAATCGGGTGTTAGAAAGTGGAAGAGGGCTGGAAAAACCTAAAACTGTAATAAAATGGGGTGGAAGAAGTAAAATTCGGTAAGATCTTAACGCAAATTGCAATATTCTCTTTTATTGCCGTTTCCTTATACAAGAAACGTGTACGGTATTCCATTAATCTTTGACTGACGACTTAATACATCACGAAACATTTCTTGCGTGGTTGTTTGGGTAAAGAAAATGTTTGCGAATATAAAGATTAAATTCTTCATCACAATGTTTCTTTTGCAATTTGTTGTTCAGTTTGTCTTTGGATTCTAATGTCGGTAAAGCTCTTTATGTGTTGGGAGAAGCCGATGTTTGAAAAACGGACCAATCAGGTTGACCTATATTTATTACGTTAAACTATTCAAAAAAACAATACAAAATGGAAGTAAATTAGTATAGACAGTGTGGTATGTAAAGTACTAAGGAAGAATATAACTGGTAAATTGACGCATGAAATTGGTATGTACGGGTTACCTGATAAAAGATAACATAAAGAGGAAATGGAAGTTGTCATAAGGAACGAGAGGTATTATTCAGGTAAGAACAGAAAGTAAATTAATCCCAAATCCCAAAGAAATCGTATCTGAGTTACGATAAGCAAAATGTTTGGTAATATAGGCAGCAAAGCAAATGATAGCAAGGGATTTAAATGATACCATAAACCTTTAAGTTCTTGGACAATAAAAGCTTAACATATTGGATGGTGAATAACAAAATAAAAAATTTCATTTATTAGATGGAGTAGAAAATGTTAAGGTTGAGTCAAAGTGGAATTATTTTCCATGTTTTATAAATATTCAAACTTCACTCAAGAATAGGTTACCCTTGCAACATGTCCTTTTGAATCACAAAAACTTTGATTGGAGAACTGAACCACTGATCAAAGGGGATGAGGGTGCAAAAACAGTTGTATTTTCTCAGCAGTGGTTAAAAAGGTGAAGCAAAGAACATGAACTTTGTTAAGAGAGTATTGCAGATTTTATTAAATACTTGTGAACACTACGACACCCCGACACTGATATTTTACACAACATGACATTGATCCGATTTTAAACACATCAGGTTAAATGCTGTTCCAAAGGAATGACAGTAGAGGTTAACCAACTGTCAGTTGTAAGGGGCAATCTTAGTTGACATTCGTAAACGAGAATAATATGCTGTCGTAGTAATGGACACCTATTTTGAGAGCTGTATATCTATAGTACTTATCTCCGCCACCTGTTATAATTTCTTTTTAAGGAGAAAGGAATTCGGATAAAGACAAATACGTCAAAAAAGATTCCTGTCAATCAGAGCACATAATTAAATTTGTGTTGTCTCTGGCAATAGTGAGAAGATATAGTATATGGTGGTTGAACAGCTCATTTGTTCTATATTTGAAACATATTCTGGGTTGCTTTTCAAGTAGATACTAGTGCACACTGCATAGCACATCACACTGAGAATAACGGTCTATCTATCTAATCTTTTATTTTATTCAATACATTTACACTGTCACTTGTCCGGACTAATATGCCAAATAAGAGAAAAGAATCCTTTACAGATGATAAAAATTTTTTTAGCGATGTAAAAAATTATATGCTTGATGATAAATCTTAACAATCTCCATTCATCGATAGTTTTTTAAGCTGAAAAGGAACGAGATGGATGTTGACCGTTTTTACATGTTTTTGTGAAAAAAAATCCAACTTCTTTCAAAATCAGTGTAGTTCGCAAAATAAGTATTACAGAACAGTAGGTGTTGTGGGGTCAACTTAGTTTTACTTGGCATTAAAAGTGTTTGGTCCATTGTGTTTCCTTTATTTGCTCCCTGTTTTACTGCCAAGAGACATTGATAATATTTAGCATGTTGTTTTCAGTAAGGCTTATCTGTTAGACCTATTAAACAACTTTTATTGGTATAAAATATTTTGTTTTCAGAAAGCTGTAAAATAGGCGTCTAAGAAGTACCTTGTGTGCCTCCAAATAACGTGAATAGGCTGATTTCCACCAAACTGAATAATTAAATACAAGGGTAATTTTCAAATGCTATCCAAAGTCATTTTCATTTTGCAGAATTTTCTTCATCTACAAAAGACGTCTTTTGTATTAGAAAATCAACTATGTGTACAATTAAAATGCTGGTGTAATGCCAGGAACTTGGGTCGTACTTCCTTTAGATCTGAGTGATAGGATAAAACTGCTAATGTCTAGTGAGTGAGGGCGAAAAGAGCATGCTAATCAACTTTAAGGAAAAATACCCTGCAGGTAAAAGGTTTGGTAAAGGTAGATTGTCTTCCACCTACAAAAATTAGTCTATCCATTTTGAGTCCACAAAGGGTGAAACAGTACTGTCTGCAGATTGAGTATAACGCTCCCTTACGAAAGTCTGGTTGAGCACTCTATCTGAGATGGGAACCTGTTGTTAGCGTATTGCAATGCTCACTGCGCATGCGTGGTTTGAGCACTCTAGCAGGATCCCACAATAACTCTTTAAGCTGTGTTTGCACCGGCAACATAGCCAGAGAGTTATGTCTCAGAAGCTCTGTGCTGCACTGATGAGCCCACAAAGGGTGAAACAGTACTGTCTGCAGATTGAGTATATATATATATATATATATATATATAATTTTTTTAAATTAGGTGGTAAATTTTGTGCAGAGTGTTGAATACTTGCATATTGACTGAAGCAAAAACAAGTCATTTCTTGCAAACGTTTCAGCTAACGTCAAAGCATTTCTCACTACAACCTGTTAGATGTAAGTAATTTAATAGTGACTAATTAAGTAGAAGTTTGAAATAGGTAAAGCGTAAAATAATACAACGGTGTGTATACATAATGTTTGAGACATTCAATGACAAGAGAATAATTGGCTACAAACAAAACAAGTAAAGTCATAAAAAATGCAGTAAAATATCAAACCGAAATCATTCACTCTCACATTCATCCCTTTGAGTATTATATGTCTGAAAGCGGAATCTACTTATCTTAGTTTTAAAAGGGATGCTCTTTTTAATTGGCTAATTGTCTTGTAAAACAAAAACATTTAAACCTCTTCTGAAATCACAAACGTTGTCAACCAAATATGGCGAACCAAAATTTCTTAAAACTACACAACTTCTAAGGAATTTTGCCCACAAACTACTGCTCTTCAAAACAACACCTTATATAATTATATATATATATAAATATAAAAGAGATATAATAAGTTGGAAAGAATAAAAAAACTACACTGTCCGTCTCGACAAGCCTGTTTCGTGATTTTACTCACTCGTCAGGAAATGTACAAATACAAATATTCCAGTAGCGCTTTACATATCTTATTCACAACTAGTGTTGGTACGTTTATGTGTTCATTAACAAAAGCTTTGTGTTAATATGTATATATATATATAGATAGATAGATAGAGAGAGAGAGAGGAGAGAGAGAGAGAGAGAGAAAGAGAGAGAGAGAGAGAGAGAGAGAGAGAGACTGTACCAGCTGAATATGAAGAATGATGCTAAGTCGATATCCATCTTTGACTTCTCTACCTTATACACAAAACTACCCCATTCAGATGTTATCGAAGTTTTGAATTCCTTGATGGATTTTGTTTGAAATTCAGGCAGGAAAACTGCAGACGGTTATATAAAAGTTTTGACTGTAAAGGAAAAATCTTGCTTTTTTACGAGAAAGAAACCATGATAAAATGAGCAACACTAAAAGCAAATTAAGCTCATGGTGAAACATTTGATTGCTGAATCCTTTTTTAGCATTGGCAACCTTGCTTTTAAACAAAGGATTGGTATTCCCATAAATCTCTATTTATACCACTGCGAAAATTCTTTAATCACAAAACTGTCACGTACCGAACGCTACCGTGGATTCAAATTCAAGCATACCTTTGGATTCATTGATGATGCTTGCTGTATCAATGACCAAAATGAATTCAAAAATAGTTATCGCAAAATGTACCCACCGGAACTACACCTTAAATGTAAACACAAAGGTACACACGTGACATTATTAGAACAGGATATCGCGATTAAAGATGGGATTTTCGTGATAAAACTATTTGATGAGAGACAACTTTCCTTTTTACATCGTTAGGATGCCTGATCTTTCTGGAAATATTCCAGAACATATTTTCTATGGTTCTATATCATCTAAACTTCTACGGGTAGCTCGTGCAACTTTATAATATAATGATTTTATTCTGAAGACCCAAGAACTTATTGTGGGGATGATAAAACAAGGTGCCTCTTGCCCCAAGATTCTCAAAAAATTCGACAAAATACAAGAAGAACATTTTGATGCATTTACCTCTTTCCACAAGAGCATAGCTGTTCTTAAGCATGAATTGACAAAACATAAGACATCTTTAACATTTTACCCTTCTCATCTCACCCTCTCGATATGCTTCTTCTTCTTCTTTTTTCTTTTTTTTATTCTTTCTTTCCTTTTCCTACAGATTGTGTATTTTCAATTTCTTCTCCTTTATTTCATTCTTTCAAGCCTGTTTCAGTGGATATAGCTCTCTCCTTCTTTTACTTATTCATTTCGGTCTTTACTCCTTTCATGGAGGTGGCACCTGGTCAGTGCTGCTGGAAAACCATGCCTGTATGTCCATTTCGATTAAAAATACCCAAAATGGTTGAAATGGTCATCGACTGATGATCCATGACTGTAGTATTCACCACCAGACCTATTTACTTTTTTCTCGTTTATCAACAAAAACTACCAGCCAACATTTTTCATCATATTTTTCACCATATCTCTATTCATTTCTATCCTTCATCCATCATCTCTCTTCATTCTATTTGTGAAAAATTCATTTTTATGTTTCTCGTTGTGTTGTCTTTCGTGATGTGATGTGGTTGTCCATGTATGTATTGTCCCATTATTGTCATATGTTCAGCCAGTTGCAGTTTTCACTAACGTTTGCTGAGTATTTCACTCTTATACTATATATATATGTATATGTTGATATATATGTAGCTGAATTATGTGCGGGCTTCACAAAATTCAAATAAAAAATGTCTAACCAAATTAATTCAATTTTTGGATAGTTGACAGAGTATGTTCAACTTAAAGAGATAACGTCCTTTTTCGTTTTATTTTAGGAGAAAATCTGTTAATTGTTTTGTTGAAATGAAGAAGTGTGCCTAGCTAAAGAAGTGATAATTTATTTAGAGCGCCAGTTCGTTAAAACATGAAATTAACGATAACTTGTTTAATACTTGCCTATAATTACCCAGAGCTTTACAAATGCAGTATATTTATCTATTCATCTAATTTATTTATGTATTTTTGTATATGTACTGAACGAATAGTTTAGTCTATTTCAAAATATGTATAAAGCCTGTTATGGCAGCGGTCTTGGCTTGTGGGATTTTGACTGGGTTCAGGCCTCTAATTAAGAGAGTCGAAATTCTTGCGTACTCGATGTTACGTTCTCTGTTTTGAACCGATATTACACCAAGCGAATTGTGTAATCCCTTGTTTCTCATTTAGTAATACATGATCACAAATATTGGAGACTTTGGATACGTACATTTTACTCCCTATATGTTGTTTTGATCTGTTTATTTCTAAACATTTAGCACTAAATAGGTCTTTTTACATGAATATTCGGAAGCTTTAAATCTATTTTAATGGAGTTATGATAGTACAGAAAAAAAGACATGCCTCATTAGAGGACTTAACTAGAGTAAGGCGTCAACAAGTTTCAGATCAGTAATCTTAATCAACAGAGTTTATCTTTGTAATTAAATTAACAGAAAGGTGGGCATTTGCTGTTATTGTGAAAGAAAGCTCGTTTGAAGTTAGTTATACTATTTTAAGGGGTTCTCTATGTCTTCCTCAAAGATTACAGACGAAGATATCGTTCTTTCCTGGTCTCTTGGAAGCTTATCAGTAGTGAAAGCACAATGCGCAAAGGGTGCAAAATCATAAGATATTTTTGAACTTGTTTTATATTACTAATGAAAAAATGCTGTGAAAGCTTTAGGGAACATTGAAAGATTATTTAAAAGAACAAATAGCAATATGTTGTTTAGAGCGATATTTAAAAGATCATTTGTTCTGTAACTGAGTTATGAAGTATGCTGCCAGCGAGTTTATTTCTGCAACTTTTTTTGTTGTTTTAACGTCATTGTACCCCAGGAATTGGGACTCAGACGGTCCCCTTCAGAGGGACTTTGTTTTGGCAGTGAAGAATTTCTTGTCCAGATGCCCTTCCTGACAACCAATGGAATTTCTGCAACTTAACACTATAGTAAATACTTTGTGATGCTTTCTTTCAGAAATGAGATGCGGATGAATAAGTATTTTAGATGCACGTGACAGTAAGTGATGACCCATTTGAAGCAATGACCCCTAAGACAGCTTGTCGTATGGAAAAACACCGAACGAGATTTTAATTTTAGGAAATGTTCGGTAAAGAATAGTTAATTGTACTCTAATGGTCCTTTCAAATATATTATTCTTAACATAATGGGGTTGAAGATGAAACCATTTGATAGATAGCCGCTATATATGTGACATATACAATCGACTATAAATGACTGGTAAGGGTTCTCATCCCCGAAGTTGATTATTTGTGTGAAAAAATACAGAAGTCAAAGTGAGGAAGTCAACATTTACTGTGACATCGGTGCAAAGAGGTGGCATTAAAAAAAAGCTAAAACTAAAAATTTATTACAATTTAGACAGTGATTCATTCTAAGATCATCAGCATTTGAAAAACAGTTTATACATTACCTACGGTTCTTGCTTAATAGTAGAACTAATCCGTCAATGAATTTTAAGTCTTTCTGGAGTACAAAATATCACAGATTGTAATAAAGTGGTAAGGCGGTTGGCGATAATCTAATTGTCCTTTTTATTATTTCAAGTCAGCTTCTGGTTTAATAACATTTGATGGCTAAGCTTTTTATGCTATTTACATCTTTTTTATTAGAGTAAACGACGATGACGTGATTATTTTTAAATGTTACGTTAATTAAAGGGTTTTAACAGAGACGTAGCAGAGGACGGCATGGGCCTATTCCATTGATTGACATTTCAACCAATATTGTTTAGAGACCCTCAATTGTAAGATGAATATTAAGAGATTACTATAATAATAACAACAATTTTTGTGTCTCATTAGGTTGTATCTTTCTTAACTTAGCTTATGTTCTTTACAGCCTTTTCCCTACCAGTTCTTTACAAGCATACAGATAAAATTTCTTAAAAAGTTATCAGTATTCTACTTTTGCATAATTTAATAAGTACTTTGTCTGCCATTGGTTCCATTGTTTGGAATTTTGCCCGTAAGACATGTATTTAAAGAATTTTTGTTCTCCTAAAACGGTGATTCCTTTAGAATGTTTCCGAGGACATTTTTTTGTGGTATAAATAGCACCAAGACTGTGGGTAGATGCTTGTTTTTTCAAGAGTGATTACGCTTAAGTTCCTTGACAGTTGTCCTTTTATCAAAGCGTCAAATTACGACCTTAAATAAAATAATATTTATATGTAAGACTGAGATAGGTCTTTTAAAGTATAGATTAAAAGACAGTAGTTTTGTTTGTTTTCCAATATCCTCTCTATCAATAAGACATGGCGCGCCATTTAGAAATTCTATTCTTGGCGAACAACCTAGAGGTTTAAAGGTTTGGGAACTAATTTTCTGTAATGTTTTAAGTGGGACTAAAACCCTTTTCTTTGTTGATGTCATTTTACACTTATAAAAAAGTCCTTCTTTTAATTAGTTGTCCTCCATTATCCCCCATTTCCCCCAACAGCCCTGATCATATACAAAACATGCAAAATTTCACCTACTCTGTTTATTTACCAAGATGCTTAGTCTTGATTAAAATATAACCTTTTTTCTATCCAATGTACCCGAAAAGGCCTTCCTTTAAACACTGTGACCCTTTTAGACTTGTCAATACTCTGCGACTGTAATACAAACAAGCCTCGAATGGTAGGTCAGCGGACAATGTCCACGCAAAACTGCTACTGTGGCTGGCAAGTATTTCCTAGTAATAGTAATAGGGGCTTCTTGCTTTGATATAATTAATTATGTCATGGACCTGATAACTATGCTGAGCTACATTTTGAGATCTGCATTTGACATCATCGAGCAAGTAAAGTGTTGGTAGGTTCTCCTTACCAGACTCTGCGCACATTCTGGTGGTTGTGATACTTTCTTTAATCCTAAGATTTGAACAAATCATTTTCGATCTTTGAGCACTTTTGTTGATTTAGTTTGTTCTCCAAAAAGTAGCCTGATATGTCTGCAGATCTAGATAAAACGTCCGATCCACTCTTGTATAATTATTCAATCAGAGGATTCCTTAGTGTCCTGTGACTTGAGTGGAGGATGTAGGAAAAAACCAATCAGTTTCAGTTTTTTCTTCAAGGCATGCTGAATTTCGATGCTTGAGGAGTTGTAGTTTGATTTCAATTCTTTTCGTGGCCTCAATGAACCCAGTGGTTGTTATTCTGTTGTACCTTCCCCTCACGATTGGGGCATAACATAGCCTTGTTGAAGGGATAATAGGAAATACTAATACCATACTTTTTATCAGTGATACAGAGGATGGTTTCTTTCATTTTTCTTGCAATTCAATTTTATTTGTAATCTACTAAAGGTTTGTTTTTCGACCAGGAAAACTGATCAAATTTCAAACAATAAGAACAATAATTACTGTGCTCTTCTGAATATCCTGAATTTTCAAGAGTATGAAAATGTTCGTCGGAGCACTGCTTAAACATCACCTGCTTCTCCAGTGTATATATCAGTACACCTGCTACTTATGGACTTGCAGGACAACTTTTTTGCCTCTCCTTTGCTTTTTTCATCTTCGATAAGAAGGGATTTTATGCTAACCTTGACCGAAAAAGTATGGCTATTTAAGTAATCATCAGCTTTTTTTTCACTTCAATAACACTTGCATTGTTGAGTGGTAGTCTTCTTTCAGTCAACGTTTTTTGCACCTTGGATAAGGCTCCATGCACTTCAGGTGGCGGTAAAGCAGGCAACCAGGGGTTGACAGAGTGAAAAGAGATTATGGAATAATTTTGAATGAAAGCAGTCTAAAAGCTCATAAATTCCTAGGTGAAAACTATGCAGACATGTCTAATTTTGCAGACCCCCTACGTCTTGAACAAAGCTGCTAAGAAGTAAGCAATTACATTTATTTTAGTATAATATTGTCTATTATATGTATTTTTAAATAAGAAAAACAGTGTCTGCCATTTTCTTAAAATAGCTTATGGTCATATATGTTATTCACTGTTATTGATAGAATCAGCTTGTATGAAGAGATGGCTTTGTAACTGCTCTATAAATAAATACATGGAGATACGTAAGTCCGTTGCAGGGGTTTAATGCTATAATTACTTATATTTCCCAACTTCTTTTGGGGCTACAAAAACCATATTAATTTTTTAATTATAGTGAAAAATAGTAAAAATTCAATGGGTAGTTATAACCTTACGTTTTTATCCATTTGTTTACCTTTATTATTTTAGTGTGAGAAAAATCCATGAAAAGTCGCGTCACAATAACAATAAAAGCAGTAGTAAGCACGCGTTGGAGCCTTGGATACCAGAGGCATGGTGAGGATCCCCATGAGTTCTAGTGTTTACATCAGGTCAGTTCTTCTTTAGATAATGCAGAGAGGATGTGCAAGTGAAGCAAGTCATTTAACAAAAGAGGGTTATGTCCAGAGGTGATTCTAAGTTTTCAAAGTAACATAGGCAGCAAAACAGGTCAGCTGAATAGAAATTTGTGCCTCCTTTTTCCAACTTTTAAGTATCAAATCAAATGCTTAAATTCATTTTGTATTAAGAACCAATGGTTACACTGTTAAATCTAATGTAACGTGTTCCATGAGGTGCAATCCCCCCCCCCACACAACCACCAAAAAAACCCCGGCATGTCAGTAAGTAAAAAACCAGTGTCCGGTTTGCAAAACTACGTTGATGGCAAGGAAGTGTCACCTGATAATAATTTTTAAAGCTGACGTCAGATTAGATGATAGTAGTACGTTTATACCGATTTCTATTTATTTTTATGTGCATCGAGTAATACTTCTACTTAAAAACCGAATAACTTAATTTACACGTAAATAATGATGGCAAAGAGGTCAGAAGTGTTTTCACTTTACTTGCTTTGGTTCTTGTCAGTTTTTTGGTGTTAAAACCCAAGTTTTGCAACAGTGAGGGAGTTAATGTTACTCTCATGGTAGAAGACAAATATTTTACAAAACGTTTCATGTGTTCATTATTGCCTATACGACAGAAAATTATGCGAGCTTTAAAAGCAAGAAGAAAATTGAATTGCTTGCTTTTACTCATCCACGGTAATATCGAGACAGCCCTGGACCAAGTTTGCTAAGAAATAAAAGCGACTTTACCATATTACATCAAAACATTCTAGGACTTCAGGGGGAAAAAGAGTTGGTTTAAAGTTTTGTAGTGCAAAGAAACATCAGCACCTACGGTGTCAAAGAAATCCACTTACAAGTGCGTATTCCAATGTCAGTTATCAATATCAGGGGGTACGTTTTTGAGAGATCTAACCGAGGAAATAAAACAGGGAGAGTTGGCATATACATTTAACATCGCATCAAATACATACCCAGAAATGTCGTAGAAAATAAAAATACTAAAGGTTGTTGGAATGAAATAAAGCAAACAAATTCTAAAAGTGTTCCACTGATCTCAGTAAAAATGTTGAAACAAACTTTTTGAATATTATCAACAAAATGAATGATGAGAACAAGGAATTTATCATGATAGGTGGTATGAATATAAAGTTTCTATTTAAAGAACTATTCCCTCATTTTAAAGACAATATTGTTTTCCTGACAATGAAACAAGTCGTTAAAGAACCAACTAGAACAATAATGGAGCCACAAATACTTGTTAATGTCATCCCAACAAAATGACCTGAATACCTTTGTAAAATGAATGTACTTTTATCGTCAATCAGTGATCATGACATTATTGGCTTTAATTGGAAGAGAAATAACATAAAAATATCAGATGAGACTCTCCAAACAATTCACATACGTTTTGGCGGATGATTAAATAAATCACAGAGAAAACCCTATGCACAAAGTTATTGATTATCGATGGCGTACGTCATTCACAACCATCAACAATAGCATCAAAGTTTTGCAATTCCTTTTCCAGTATCGACAATGAATTAAAATTGAAATATTTGCCATTGAAAGATTTCGTGTAGTCCTTACTTTACAAAAATAACAGTCAAACCTACCTGGGCTTTTAATTTCGTCTTGCTCCTGTTAATGTGATTTCAAAATAATTAAATAGGCTCAAGCGTAACAAAGCCTATGGTAATGATAACCTTCCATCGTGATTTTTGAAGGACAGGGCAATTATTATTGCAGGACCTCTTACCTACATCATCAATTTATGTCTTTCTCAAGGAGAAATACCAAAGGACTTTAGAATCGAGGAAATTACACAAACGTTCAAAATTGGTTCGAAAAGAGTATTGGACAATTAGCGCCCAATTTCAGTACTCCCAATATGTGCAATGATACTTGAGCGCTGTATCCACTCACAATTAATGAGTCATCTAGAGATACACAAACTTCTATCGGAACATCACAATGGTATCCGTAGAAAGAGAAACAGAAAGCGAAAATTTTCACAGATAGCATCAAAAGAAATATTGATGCCAATATACAGACGAGTGCCATGTTAATCGATCTTAGCAAGGCGTTCGACACCTTGAACCACAGCTAGATCAACCTCAATCTTGAAAGCAATGGTGTACGTGACGCAGAGAGAGAGACTTTTTTATCAACTATCTGTGCAACAGAAAACAGAACCTCAACCTCCAAAATGTACTTTCAAATACAGAACCTATTACATGCGGCGTACAATATGGATCTACATTTGCCGCTCTCCTATTTCTTTTATGTTTTGATGGTGTGACCGAAGACTGTGAAATCATAATGTATGCAGATGATACTGTTACATTTACATCCGCTAAAAGCATTGAGGAAGCTCAAGAAACCATGATCGAGGAATTAAAACGAGTTGCGAACTGGCTGGAAGTAAACGGATTTAGATCAAACATGAAAGTTTCGACTTTTATGGTGCTATATGTTTTAATGATCTTCCTTTATGCGTTAGGAGTTTGAAGAGTATCGAATGAATTTCTAAAGTATTTTGAAATAAGAACGAAGCTTCTTACTCTGATGCTGTTTAGGCTAATTGGGGCATTCCATTTCCTAATTTTAATACTTGAACGTTTCACCATCTTCATTAAATCAGATTAACATCTGGATTAATAGCCAACAGTAATCGAGTTCATAATCGCTCTTGTTGTTTTCAATTTTGAAACTGAAACTTGTGGTCTACTATAAATAACCAGCTGTTTTACTCCAAACGGGAAGGGTAGATATCTAAATGCGCATCACAAATGTTACCTGCTCCAAGTATATAAGGACCTCGTTACAAAAGGGAGAAGCAAAAGGAAAAGGTACAGGAAGTGGAAGAGCAAAGAAAAGCTACCTTGGTCATTCAGTGCCTAGCAGGTGGCCAAAACAGGAGGCTACAGATACAAATAGCATAGCGGCTTATTTTCCGTTCGCTTATATTACAACATCATACGCATAACTTTTCAAATGTACAAGAAATGTACGTCCTATGCCATGATACACTCATGTATATTATGTCAACATTTAAGAGGTATTGCTGATTAAAAATGCAACAAGCTACAGAAAAGCATTTCAAGATGGCATGAAATATTGAAAGGCCAAGTTACATTAACAAAAATCAGATTAATCTAGTTCCATCTTGGTTTTTAACAACATGAAGCATTCACTCTTTGATTTCAGATGTTGCCTGTTTTGTGCAACATTTCATTATTCCCGTAGTTGATTTCAAGTTGCTGTTTTTGCTTCTTCAAAGCCGCTTTTCACGATGGACAATCCCTCTGGTATGTCTTAAAAAACTAATGACTTCAGAGATTCTAAGTTAGCTATTCCACAGTTTCATAATTAAGTCTGCATATTACTGTTTTCGGTGAGGTGACATCCGACACAACGAGTTCACTCCCTTGTTCAAGCCCAAGGTCTACATTTCAGAAAAAAAAGAGGTTAAAGCATCAAGGCCAAGAAATAAGTAGCTGTACCTAAAAACAAATACACATAATTTCTAGCCTTTGAGAAAATCCCAACCAATGCAGATCATAAAACTGTTAAATTGATACCCACAGTTATGTTTTAAAATCTCAAAAGGAGTAAATTCCTTTTCTCTCCTTTTTTGTTATTGTGAGAAACTGGGAGGATGAGGGTCTGAAAGTGCTAAAGGCACTTCAAGACAAAAGCCCGCAACTTTGAAATGCTGTTAGGCTTCTAGCGCACCATTAAGAACTACATGCTAAATTTGTTTGATCTTTTTCGAATGTCTAACATAAAATTCACACTTTTAATCAACATCAACTCCCTCTACCCACCCACCCCCACCCTAAATGTTTATACTAAGCATTATGACAAGAACAGAAAAAAATGGTGAACTACATAACTGTCAAAGAATACACATTGGGTGTAAGATGCTCCGGGGGTTAATTTAAGCTTAGTAAACTGGTAAAAATCCTATTTTGCTGTTTCTTTTTTGAGATAAAATAAACAAGTTCTACGATTCACCCGCACGTTCGCACTGTATCCGAAGCTTGACGTACCCTTAAGCAGCTTGTTGAGATTTGGTCTAGTTGCTTTCTCCAAAGAAGGTATATTCTACAAAATATCGAAACAACATAAAGGTGTGATTATTAAATAAACAAAATACTCCTTAAACGAGTAAACAGTGCTATTTGGGAATAAAGTTACACTGTAGCAACTAAATCAATTAGCTATTGGCGTTAGGCTGCTCAAATCAAAGTCCCGTTAAGCAGTTCAAATATAGGTCACATTAAGGATTTCTAGGTCAATAGAACCAGGTTTTTAGGAATCTTAGGTATATTGGGTGTGGTTTTATGATGTTATCATAGCTTGTGCAACGGTAATCACCAATGTGGTCGACATTAAGAGTTTTCTTCGACATGAAAGTCAGTCATAAAATTTCGCCATCGATGACCTTTTTTAACCATCTTCTTTACCATCTCCCAAATGACTTTCACACCCTCACTCTTTACGATCAGTTCACAAAGTTCTTTTAGTCCTCTCTGTCTCTGATCAACCTAACTTCTATTCCTTTGTCACAAATCCTAATATTATACTACTTGGCTTCCCCGCTGTATAGCCTGAGTAATGCATTTATCCCTTGTCTAATTCTGTTGACAAGGGGCCTTTTTCCACACTGGTGTGTTTCAGTCTTTTTTTCATCTAAATGAAGTTCAGAACATTTCTGTAAAACCAAAACTCAAGTAGATCTGTTTGCCTCATATGTTTTCACCATACGGCAATATTGACCAAGCATAAGATTATATTTTTACCAATTTTTTTGCATTACCCTCCAAGTGCCTTTTGCAGTAAAAGCATGTTGTCTTACACATTTGATGGACTGCCTATCATCAATAGCCTAGCGGTCATATTAAGTTAGCCAAGTTGGTCACCACTTAGCTAACTTAATATGTCGTAAAAACCCTAAATAGTCCTATATCTACCAAAGACAAATCAAATAGCTATCCAATGATCAGTGCCAAAGGGATACTGCTGGACAAACTCTGCCTATCCTGTACAAACACCATCGTACAGCGCTACTCCGGTTAATTAGAAAACATAAATACCGCTGCAACGCAGTTAATCAATTATTTGAGTGACTCTCCTCCAGAATTTGAGTTTTTGCTTGAGAAAATTAGTTGGTTCATAGATTAAATGGAAAATCTCTGGAAAGGCATTTGATTTTTCTTCAGAAAGCAATGTTAGTGAAAACTATGAGATAAATATCACCCATGAAAATTAATATATTTTTAATGGAAGTGAGCAATGTGGTGTTTACTTCTTGAAAATTATTGTACAGAACATCGCGGTGAGCTTCTAGTGAGACTATTCAGACTACAGTTGAAAATCTTGTGCAGGATTTAAGTATAGAAAATATAATCACACGAATTCACGTGCACAGTTAGAACGGCTAATTAAAAAGGAAGCAATGTGGAGGGCAGCTTGAGCAATCTGGATATCATTTTCAAAATCCCCTATTTTCATGTCTTTGGTCTGCATCATAACATGTTGATGGCATCAGAAGATAAAATTAAAGGGTCAAACCATATTTTTAGAATTTACTCCACATCTTTGTGGCGTTTAAGAGCATGAAATAATTCTTTTTCGTTCTAACGTCCTTTTCCCCAGTTCTTAAGCTTTGATGGTGTTCCCATGGTGCCAATCAATGGCTTTTTGTGGTAGTCTAAGGTTTTGTTCACTAGGATCCTGAATCCATCGGTTTCACAGCAGCTGCGAAAAAGCCAAAAGCAACTCAATTTTTGTATGGATTATTGTGTATTTAAGGAAACAATTTCGAAAGAATATCATTACTAGCAAGGTCTGGACGATTTTCATCTTACTGAATAGACACACAAACTTAATTAGAAAATGGATTGTCTGCTGTACTATAAATGTCATCAAATTCTATAGTCAAAATATGTTGTGATCTCTCTGGAAGTTATTTCATGATGACAGTAGGTTGTCAAAACCAAATCTAAATTGTTCCCAGCTTAATTTATTCCTTTTAAACTATTAAAATGACGTTTCTATTTCTGGAAACAGGCAGATTGCCTTCAATACAATACTGACAAAAACCCCCAATGAATGAAAATAGACTATTAAAAAAAACGGCATACTGATAAAATTATATTAATCCTGGTTGACATGCTGCTGTTCCTATTTCCGTATTATAACGGTATTTGGTTTAACGCTAAGACAACTGGGTGTAATCCTACAATTAATTCTTGAAATTGAAGGCTTGGACTAATACGTAATCTACTATCCCATTCAACTTAACCCAAGAAGTGCTAATCCCCCTTATACCTTCAGCCACAAGCAGAACAAACAATCTGTAATATTCCTGTTTATTTTGACGCCTTAAATTGACCATGATGCGATTGGTTAGCCCATTTTTTGAGAAAAAAAAGCTTTTGTCAATATACGACACAAAGGGTTAATATGCATCCATTGTAACATCTGGAGAAAACAAATTAATATTTTAGAGGCTTACCATGATCTCATTCACAATAAAAAATAAATAAAACTTGTATTTCTTGTAAAAAGCAGCTCAGGGGAATATCACGTAGTGCAGTTCTGATTCAATGAAACAAATGTATAATAACAATAGAATCAACTGGGGTCATTAAAATAAAAAAAGTCATCCCCGTCCTTGACAATAGCAACATACCGGCATATAAAGCGTCTTACTCTTTCCATACATCGTGGTAACACCAGGTGACTTCATTTGGCTTAAAAATATAAAAAAAATAACAGGTTGTCAATCGTAAGACCAGGTTCTCAATGTGGTTTGTCTCTGTTTCAAATACTTTCTTCTCAAATTCAAAGAAGGCAGTGAAAAGGACATTCACTCAATATGGGATGTATCAACCTGAAAGTGGAAGCGCTGAAATTTTTAGGAGAGGGTAGTCTTTGCTTGAGATGTAAGGTACTTACTTCACTCCACTAGTCTAGGTGTACACCTTGGGCAAGTAAAGGCAACTCCTAGCTTCCCTTGGCCGTGGTTAGTGCCTTTTTTTATACCTACCAGAAGATCTGACTTAACCTGGCACCTTAGCTGGTAACTGACAGTTTTGCAAATCGATTGGGCTGCAGTTCTGACACCATGCAACACAGTTTGTGCATTGCATGGACTGCAATGAGCAGTCCATCCAATGTTAAAAAAATTGCAACAAGATATATACGTCTACCTAAGGAAGAGGGCCAATCTCATAAAATTTTAAGCAC
>RDPX01000064.1:281297-304037 GCA_003991215.1 Morbakka virulenta | reverse complement strand
GTGTCTGTCTGTCTGTGTGTGTGTGTGTGTGGGGTGTGGGGGAGGGGACTCCGCTATAAATTCCTTCTTTCTTTTCTTTTTTTTATGTACAAGTGAGTATGAGGGTAAATGAGATAGATAGACTGACAGGTGGATGATGATAATTACAGTGAAAGGGACGAAAGATATAAATGAATGAATAAAATTTGATGACTTATAAGGAAGGTTTTGACAAGTTTTTATTGACATTTGATTTAAAGAAGTCAATGTTGTAGCCCTCCGGGAAGCATTCTTGTGGCAAAGTGTTCCACAGATTGGTGGTTCTTGGAACAAAAACTTTTTAATGGAAATTCTGTTTGATGTTAGGCACATGGAGAAAGAAAGGAAAATTCTTTGCAGTAGTGGTAGCAAGACGCGTTCTTGCTGTAAAATCTTTACGAGGAGGAACTAGGGATTGAAGCTCAGTCGAGAACTTACCGATATCGATAGGGTAGAGAAAGACTAGCAACGTCTCTTCTATGAGAAAGGGGCCGTAGAGAATTAAACAGATCATCTCCGACAAGATTGCGAAGTCGAATTTGAACTCTGTCAAAACAAAAAAGAGTGCTCTGGGCAGCACCTCCCAAGATGTGGCAGCACTACTCCATTTTAGGGCGTATCTTACTTTTGTACAAGTACAGGATTGAATCAGGCGTTAGATACTTTCTGGAGCCACTGCCCTAGTAACAAAGCCCCCATCAAGAGATTCACTGATCCTATGAGATATCAGAGTCAGATACGCATCAGAAGTTGATCATGTTGTACGAAATCCATATTGCTTGTCCCTAAGTAGATTGTTCTTGATGAAGTGATTGACAACTGCTTGGTTTATCAAGGACTCAAACAACTTACTAATGACACTAAGGAGACTGATTGATCTACACTGCGATGAAGATGACCGTTTCCCAGTATTTTTGAATACTGGGCAGACTCATAAAATTTTCCAAGGACATGGAAAGCATTTTTCTTTTGTAACCACATTAACTAATAACACACCACATATACCGAGAGAGTCTAAGATTAAATATTGTCTAGCCAAGTGGCCCAAGTCTGTAGCAAAAATCATGCACAACATCAGAAGTATTTTTACCTACAGCCCGACCTACCCGTCCCCCTACATACTTCTGCTTTCATTCAAAACAAATAACATTTATTTGTTTATGCTGCTGCTGTTGCAATTTGAGAGATTTCTAAAGTGATTACATTGCCACCAATATTGACCCTACACGTGTCTCAGGATCATTAATAAAACCAAATATTACATTGGCAGCGAAATATTCCTTGAGAGTCGTTGTTGTCTTTTTAATGCATTCGACTCTGTAATAAAACACCTATTGAAACAAAATGGATTTCATGACAAAAAACAATAAAAAGCTTGAGTTTCCATAGTGCTATTAAGGTCAGTAAGACTGGCGACACAAGGCCATAATCGACACATCGAGAAAGCTGACTGTTACGAAAATGTAGCACTTTATGTTTGAAAATAGCCAAAAAATGGATAACATAACTCCAACCAAACTGTTAGTCTAGTTAGTTTTACAACACAAATATGTTTACTGTGCATTACTTACCTTTTTCTCTGCTTGAAAAGTATAGGTATAAATGCCTTGTGAATTATTAAAAACCATATAGTTATCCATGGTAGAATAGCACCTGTATAAGGGTAAACAAGATAAAATAAAATCTATTCAACATGCTTTCATTTTTATGAATTTCACTCCTTCGTGCAAAAGTGTACATATTACAGTGCATTTCTTTCAGGTATTTTTTTTATTTTTTTCAATTATTGGTACTTTATGTCTCCCAAATCCATCTCAAGAACAGGTACTTAAGTAATAGTATGTTACTGTCAACGGTATAACTAGTTGTATGTATGTGTGGACATAGGTAAAAGCACATAGACAAACTAAGTATACGATAAAAAAATATAAAAAGTAATTTTGTTTAAAAATGTGAACAAATTCACGAAATTTTTCTTGACACGACACAGTCAAATCCATCATTTAAAAAATTTTGAATACGATTGCACTACCTACTGGATATGTTTTCCACAATTACACTGTAACTCAGTAAGTAAAAACTCAACAAGTAGTCTTTTAGGAAATGTCACAACTTATCTCCTGTAATATCGGCAAATTCTGTTTGAATAAACATTACGCATTAAGAAAAAAGAACACCATACACTTTACCAATATCTATCTCAGGACTCAGGCTTTCTTGTTGATGTTCTAAGCAATAAGAAGTCTGTTGCGTTGACCGTAGTTTTGTTTTTATTTCAGCCCTGTATTAAAGACCTCTATAATTATAAAGAATTGTGTTTTTTCTCTTTTGGCTTTGACCACCGTTATTTCCGTTTTCATTTTACTGGCTGGTTACTGAAAATGTGAAATTATTTCAACAAAATCCATTTTTTTACACTTTTTTATTCTGGATTAAAACTCGTGTAAGTCATTTTCCTGTATTTGCACTTGACGCGAATTAGGCATTTGCTCAGTTTGCACTTCCAATGTTAGTGCTTCCTGAGTTGTATTACAACCTTATACTACATATCTAAAATTTACTCAGAAATATTACGAGTGTGATAGTATTTGCTAACAGATAAAAAACCAGGAAAATATCTTTTCCATTTAAAGAGTTTATCTTGTGAAGCCAAGTGCCAGCTGCGTGGTAAGCGTTACCACAAACAACCAAATGGCATCGCCAATAAACATTCCCCGCGGCCTTCGTAATGTTGTTGTAAAAACTATTATAACGCTTTTTAAAAAATATATCAATTATTAAAATATCGGGATACGGCTGCTACATTAAATCTCCCGGGCAACCCATGGCGACACTAAAAACCTAAAGTTGATGAAGGTAGTCTGCTCTACCTGAGAAATCAAAATTTAACAAATGCAAATCATTCTCATCCTGCTACACAAAAAAACCCTACAAATCAATACTATGTCTACGCCCAGTGGGGGGCAATAGTATACAAAATTTTATTTACGAGTGACTTAATTTAGTAAGGTGTTGTTTAAAAAAGTGGAAAAAATCTTCTGGTCTCAAAATATCCCGCAGGTGAAAGGTATTGACAGACTATAGCTAAATCTAATTTGATAATACTTACGTATATGCTAATTTGAAGACTTCAGTGGCGCAAATAGCTAAATGATGAGAGAGAGAGAGAGAGAGAGAAAAAAAAAGAGGCTTGAGCCATTGTCGAAAGAGGAATACGTTGGACCAATAAATCACTATTTACAATTCGCCTACGTCACTGCAGCGAATACGCAGCATTACTTTGCATTCAAAACTAACAAGCAATAAACTTAAACTCAGTACTTAGTAATATACTTTATATCAATACATTAAGGGCATGATTGTATAAAAAGAACAATATGCAAAAGAAAAGGCGACAACCTCAAACTCTTTTAAGCAACAGTGAAATACTGCTTATTCGAATTTGTATTCACTCGAACTTTTTGTTCTTTTGAACTAATATCGTAATATTGCTTTCTCAAACCTTTAAATATTACAACCACTCATCAAAACCTTAAGTTACTGTAATTTTCTTAAGTTTAGATTTCTGGAATTTTCTGCACATCGTGAAGTGTGGAGCTGTTTGGAAGAAGCAGCATTACCTTAAGAAGTGTATTTCATTTGCAGTCACGGAGAAATCTGTGTCGGCCACAAATCAGCAGGAAAAGTATCTGGTTGCACTCCACGTTTCTTCAGGGCAATTAAGAACTCTTAACTTTATAAAATGGTCGGTGAAGGAATTAAATTTCTTTCTACGTCTTTTTGTATTTTTTTCTACTGATACGTGACGACTGGATTTCCAGAATGTTGACATCTCTTTGCGCTGGGGGTTAATTAGGTAGTTGTGTATGTATGATCATTGTTTGCATACAACGTTTGCAGTAAAGGCAATTTTATGTGATATTTTGGTAATTAAAGGTTGATGTACAACAATTTTACTGAGAAAAAAAATTATAAATTTACCTTAAGTATCCACCGACACCGTTTTATTCGGGTATTAGGCCAAATAATACAAATTATTCGACCAAATACAAATAACATATATTCTGGTGCATCAAAGTCAGGTCTCTAGAGATCCTTTGCTCCACAGTAGAACTGATATTTCTGGTATCATTGTTACATCACTCAGTCAGAAGGCTATTTCAAAATGCGGTACCCAAGGGAAAAAACAGACAAAGAGTCCATCTCCATTTAACTCCCAATTTCAAAATCTCTTTCAGAGTACGACCTTCCTTGTGCAGATTGATAAACCTAAAGTAAATATATGTTTAAATGCCACAACAAAGCAGCATACGTTATCAAAGATTGTCTTTCTTACCTCAAAAACAAGAAACTGGGTACAAACCTGCTATGACCGCATTAGTCGATGCCACTGCCGGGATGATGTGCTTTATTACTCCTGAAGAAGAAACAAGTGAAAATGAGTCGAGCTATTAAAAAGCTCAAGCTAAAAACATAAGCCAACTAGCTTAAAACCAGATATTATAATTTTGGGGCTCAGTAAAATTCAAACCAGTATTCGTGTATTTTAGCATGCTGCTGTAACAACGAAGCTATCGTTCCATGCCAACACAGCTATCAGCCCTCAAAACTACCTCTGAACACAATGTAATGCCACAAATATTTACCATAATCTGTAGATTTGTTGGCCCTACGCTGACATAAAAAGCACCTATCACTAAGATAGGAAGTGGTAAATCTCACTCTGGAAATATTCTATCACTATTCTGCCCCAGGCATTATCCTTGGGGTATCTGTAATGTCTGAGAGAGACAGACAGACAGACAGACAGACAGAGAGACAGACACACAGACAGAGATTCTCCCAATCGACAGCAGTTTCAAGGACCGGTGGTCTGCGTATCAATACGGTAGTCATCCGCGGTGACAGCATTGAGTACGTCCTATTCAAAATTACAAAAACTAATTAGACTCAAAATACATTCGTGCGAACTGAATTTCTGTATCGGAAAATAACGTAAATAATGTTCAATTAAATTTGTACGGTCAGCAAGTGTATGAACGCCAACATAATCTATTAAATATCTAGTTTCAGAGTATTTCCTTTTTGCTATGAAACTGCTCATTTGAAAGCCTTTCCTAATAATCAAGTTTCACGCAACTCCATTTGGGCATACACTTCACAGCTGACACCTTCTCAATCAGAAATGGGATCTTTTCTTGTCCGTGGTTATTTAGTTTCTTTCCAAAGAATTTATATACCCCGTCAAAGCTTGCAAGTAAAACATTTTGTTGCAGGAGGGGCAATGCCCTTTGCGGGCCTAAAACAAAAAAAAGATAAAAAGATATAAAGAAACTCTGTTACAAATGCAAATGGTCCTGGGTAATAACTTTAAACTGCATCTGGTGATAAAACTCTGGGTTTTTTGAGATCCATAGCTCTGGACAGAATGGACTTACCCCTTAATTACCACTTCTCTCAGGTCCACCGTGACTCGGGGTGGCAGTAACTGCAAGTGTCTCAGATATGGGTTAAATATTTCTCCTGGGTACGACTTTTAAATTAAATCCGCGCAACACCGACAGAGCAGGCTGGAGATGCTCTAGCAGAGATATGGTCTTACTGAATAAATGAAGACATAAATAAAGACACTATGACTGCTGGTAGAAATATGGTACAATCAAATGAATGGTGGTAGTCAAACTCTTGTTAGTTGAGAATTGCAATCTGTAGAAAGCAACGGCAAACTACTGTAGCACCCTGCCAAGAAAATGTAATACAAAATGCCAATCTCAAGTAAAATGACTACAGTGCCTGAGGATATGCCTCTCAAGTCTGGTAGCACTAAACGTGCTACTGAGAATAGGTTCAGCTCTGGATTGAGAAATTCTAACAATAATAAAGTCTTCTCCCATCGTCAGCCTGATGATAAGAGAAGTATCTCTCGAAACGTAGTTCCGAAAAGGCGATTTCCGACTCAAGCCATGATAAAGCTCTTGCATCTATGGCTTCCTCTGAGTCCATAAAGTTCAAAATTCTCAATAATTAAGTTGTTTTACTAAACTCACAAGGACATAACATAGCTGACACCGAAGTGAAAGAAAAACCAAAGCAGATCCATAACAAAAAACATACATTTGCAACCTGGAGTATTAAAACTATGAATCAAAGAAAGTTGAAAGTTGTAACAAAAGAAATGGCAGAATAAACTTAGACATACTGGGAATAAATAGACTGAAATGGCCAGATAGTGCAGGGTTTAGAAATGGTGTGAGTGTATTACCGAGGACACCGAAAATACAGGAGAAATGAAGTTGCTATTATTGTTAATAAAAAGAAAAGCAAACCACTACTTGGACACAATATAGTTAGTTACTCTATAGTCAAAGACACCCTTTTAATACTAGACATCCTTTTATACAGACAGATGAAATGCTAAAAAACAAAAAGACCGCTCCATAATTAATAACTTGAACAGAGTTTTTCAAAATCAGGTAAGAAAAGATAATGAAGTATACTTGGATGAAATTTGCAGAGATATGGAAGAAAATCAAAAGGAAAATCAAGAAATGTATCCCAGGCTAATAAACTGGTCACAGGAAAGTTTCCAGCTCGCATGCTGACAGTGAAAGGCCAATATGGTAAAGTATTCACAGAGGGAACAGAGATGCGCCAGAGATGGAAAGAATACACAGAACGCTTCTGCAGCAAGGATGCAGCCATATCAAATGACCTTTGATCTTTAAAGAATTTGCATAAGAACCAGAATGAATTCTAGCAGTAACAGAACATGCTATTAAAGAGCTTGGGTGTAATAAAGCACCAGGTACTGACAACACCCTCATTGAACTGGCAAAAATGCCGGCAAAGAAACACACGAAATCACATGCAGGCTGTATCAGCTGATCTCAAAAACCACTGAATGGCCAGTAGATTGAAAATGGTCTGTCTTCATATTACTACCCAAGAAACGAGACATCAGAGAAGGTCCAAATAACCGAACAATAAACCTGATTGTTAACATGAGCAAAATACTTCCGAAAATAATCCAGAGGAGACAAACACCCTAAACTATCAATTGAGCAAGATGGATTTGTTAAAGAAGGGGAACTGGAGACCAAATTGCAAACATCTGATATTGGAAAAAGCACGTGAAGCAAAGAAAGAAATATATTTTTCTTTCATTGATTACGCGTTTGTCTGTGTGGGCCATAACAATATGTGGTCTGTGATTAAAAAGATGCGAATTCCAGAACATATAATAATCTTGATTTAGAATTTTTACCATAAACAAGAAGCGCGTGTGCGAACAGTGTATGATCCAAGAGATTGGTGTCAAATTAGCAAAAAAGTGAGGGCTGTATTCTATCTCCCTACCTGTTTAACGTATATCATACTAATATCACGAGAAACGCCTGGCTGAATGATAACAACATCGGTATCAAAATGCATGGTAGAACTACTAAAAACATGAGATATCCAGATGACACAATCCTGATTGCTGAAACCAAGGGAGACTTGGAAGAACTTATCAGAAATGTTAAGAAAGCAAAAAGCAAGCAAAGAGGCAGGGCTACTAGTAAATAAAAAAAACAACAACAAAGTAATGATGAAGACGGAAATTAACAACTTCGAAGCAGCTGGGAAGTCCACTGAGGTAGTAAGGGAACTTAATTTTGGGGAGTATACACTAACTAGGAACTCTGTTCACATAAAAAAAATCAGAAGGGGGCTAATGCTGGGCAGGAAAGCTACGACCAATTTGACACCACTAATGAAAGAAAAAACACCAGACTGAATACCACAATCACTATTGCATACGATCAGCAAAAGACAATAGACCTACTATGGCCGCATAAACAGAGCAGACAACAGTTTAGAAAAATTAATAATGCAATAAAATCGACGGCAAAAGCGGTAGGGTACGATCTGCAACATAGTGCTTTGACAACACCATGGCACTCACAAGGAGAAATTTTCACCAACCAAACAGACACTAAAAAATGAGCTGAACGAAGACGGCAAGCTCATGACATCACCAGGGGTCGAATGACCTGAAAGACAACAACAACAACAACAACAACAAATGCAAAAGTCCTGTAACGTGTTCATGACTTTTCTAATAGCAGTTCATTTCCCTTCTTTTTCCTTGACGCTAACTATAGACCTAGCAACACTACTTTAACCGTTTCAAAATATGTATTAAGTACCATGGTCCAATAACAACGGCACATGTAGTGTTTTCGTTCACAAACACTATTAAAATTGTATTCTGTATCTTTTAAACCATTAAGATTAATCAACATCAGATGATCGACTACTTTCCTATATCCCTGACCAGGTTCCTCCAACCAACTGATACAAGTGGCATAAAACGCAATGGTAGTGATGCCAAGTATGACAGCATTATAGAGGTAGCATATAAAGCAATGGCATATGTATTTAAAGCAGTTGTGGAAGTGAAAAATACTGAGATAAAAAAAGAAAAAATTCCATTCACTTGCTAAATAAAAAAGCACTTGGGAAATTGCAACACTAATATATCTTGTTCTGCTGACAGCTGGTTACGATAATAGCAATAATCTAATACTAAAATGTAATCTTTGGAATCTGAAACTCCGCCTTACTTGAAAACATTTAAGAGTAATTATTAAATGACTCTACTGTTTCATTACACAAAAATCTAAAAAAATGTACGTCGCCGAAGAATATTATAAACAAAAATGCTATTTGCCAATTCACTAAAAATTAGCTTGCAAAATTCTAAATTTGGTATTTAGAGGATAAAACATGCTAGCTAATTTTCCAAATATAATAATTCTCAACTTCTTTTCCCTTTTCCTCTCCTACATAAAACAGAACATTGTAGTCACATTCATTGCTGGAAAATGATAAAAACGAGTAGAGGATTAAACATCCTTGTTTACAGTATCCTCGCAACAAAAAGGTGTGTAGCCACTCTTTAGTTAGAAAATCTGCTTAAACGTTATAGTGTAAATGTACAATTTGAACGTAGGACTACTTGGTCAAGCTGTTAAATAGATATTACTATGGCTGATTCGGTTATTACAACTAAGTAAAGTCCCCGCACTTCTTCTGTAAGTAACAAACAAAAGCAAACAGGTCTTTTATCCCTATTATTTCATTTAAAGTTCAATCATATGGTGACTTGCCTTACAGTATCATTCACACTTAAAAAGTTTTTTCACGACTTATTCAAACATTTAGAGAACTGTCTATTAGTTGTCAAACGGTATTGTAAAAAATGTCATTGCTTGATCCTCCTCCTCATGTGCCGTGTCCTTGCAGAACGTAGGCGGTCATGCTTCTCCACAGGATCCTATTCTTGGTCTTCTCCAGCATTTCCTTCTCGCTGACTCCGGTCCATGTTGACAAACTTTTCATGAATGTTGTTCTTTGTCTTCCTCTTCCTCTTTTACCGCAAATTTTACCAGTAACAGCCAAATTTTCCAAGCCTTCTTTTCTCATTACATGTCCTAGGAACGACAGTTGTCTCTTTCTGATGGTTTTCAGGAGTCTCCTGCTATAAATAGCTCGTCTTAGTACTTCATCATTACTAGTGTGTTCCGTCCAGGAAATTCTCAACATTCTGCGCAACATCCACATTTCAGTAGCGTTCAGTCTTTTCTCCAGGTCTGACGTCAGTGTCCAACTTTCACAGCCGTAGGTCAGGACAGGTAAGACATAGCAGTTGAGGATTCTCACCCTGGTATCTATGGAGATTGATCGGGATTTCAGAATCTTTGACATACGCACAAACACCTCCTTTGCCATAGCTACTCTTCTCTTTACTTCCGTTACACTTCTGCCGTCTGAATTAAGCATGCTTCCAAGGTAGTTGAACTTATTCACCTGCTGTATCCTTTCATTATCGATTAACAAAGGGCATTCGACTTGCTGCTGTTTCTTGCTGATCGCCATGCAAAAGGTCTTCTTTTGATTAATGCTTAGTCCTTTTCTTGAGCTCTCTTCCTTCACCATATCCAAGAGCTTTTGTAACTTCTGAGGAGAGTTTGCAATGAGTGTCGTATCGTCAGCGTATCTGATATTATTCATGTTATATCCTCCTATAGAAAAACCGCTTTCCTCTTCAATTGTTCTCACTATTTGTTCGCTATATAAATTAAAAAGGTCTGGAGATAGAACGCAGCCCTGTCTAACTCCTCTTTTGATGTTGCTGTATCTTCCAACCTCGTTCTTGATCTTAACTCCAGCCGTTTGTTCCCAGTACAGATTTCTTAAAACTCTTATGTCTTTCCCATCTATGTCTAGGGCTTGCAATGTGTCCAGCAGTGTTTCGTGTTTCACTTTGTCGAACGCTTTGCTATAGTCGATGAAACAGAAATAGAGATCTTGCTGCATTTCTATGGCTCTTTCTGATATCATTCTCATAATGAAAATGGCATTCTGGGTACCTGCATCTTGAACGAAGCCAAATTGTTGTTTGCCTATTTCTGGTTTGGTTGCTTTTCTTGTTCTTGCCATGATGACACGCATAAAGATTTTGGTTACATGACTTATGAGGCTGATAGTTCTATGGAGCTCGCATTCTGTTGCTCCCGGCTTTTTAGGTAAAGCAATAAAAATTGATTTTGACATATCTGGTGGAATTTCACCGCTGTCATAGATTTCGTTGACAAGTTCTGTTACTTTGTCAATTCCAAACTCCTCGAGTGCTTGGATCATTTCAATGCAGATGTTGTCTGGTCCTGCAGCTTTGTTTCTTTTCATCTTGGTAATGGCAGCTTTGACTTCGCTCTTCAGAATCTTCGGGCCTTCTACAGGTTTTCTGATGTTGGGTTTTTCTCCTCTTTCATCCAAGAACAGTTCATCAATGTATTCTGCCCATCGATCCATGATTTCATCTTTTTCCATCAGCAGAGATCCATCTCTGGCTTGAATACATTCGCTGGAAACACATGTTTTCCTACCGACAAGTGTGTTGATTTTCTTGTGCAATGATGAAGGGCTTTCTACTCTGCATCTCTCGATTTCCGCGCACTGTACATTTAGCCATTCTTCTTTTGCTTCTCTACACTTCTTTCTGATGTTTCGATTCAGAGTGTGGTACCGATCTGAGTCTTTATTTCTCACTTTCTGTCTTTCTTCCATCATTTCCAAGATTTCCTTTTTCATCCATCCTTTTTTCCGGTCCCTCTTTATCGGTGGGATCAGCTCCTTGGCAGTTTCAACCAGGGCTTCCTTCAGCACTTCCCATTTGCTGACTTGGTCACTTTCGAGAGCAGCAAATCTATTTTGCACTTCCACAGCATATCGTGTCTTCATTTCTGCATTCTCTCGTAGTAAGTTCCACTGCAGTTTTGCGTCTGGTATAGCATGTTTCAATTTGCGAAGGCGAACCTTGGTGGTGCATACTACTGGATTGTGGTCGCTGTCACAGTCTGCTCCAGGGTATGCTTTTGCGTTCTGAACTGAGTTCTTAAATCTATGATTGATGGTGATGTAATCGATTTGATTTCTTGTTCTGTCTCCCGGTTGTTTCCATGTCCATAGACGTCGTTTATGGTTCTTGAACCAGGTGTTCATGATCACTTGGTTGTTAGCTTTGCACCAGTCAGCCCATCGTTCCCCTCTTTCGTTAATCACTCCTAGCCCATACTTTCCTGATACTTGCTCGATTTCTTCACTACCTACTTTTGCATTAAGATCGCCCATAACAATGATGATGTCTTGTGACTTACATTGTCTTTTTGCTTCATCGAGTTGCTCGTAGAACAGTTCTATATCATCTTCGCTGCTATCTGCTGTCGGTGCATATACTTGAATGAGACTGATGTCGAAGGGCCTACCTTTTATTCTCACCAGCATTACTCTGTCTGACAGGGTCCAATAGCCGAGTATGCACTTGCTGGCTGCTTGGTCAAATATGATTCCTACTCCTCTTTCATGCTTGTTTCCACTAGAGTATATGACTTTTTTGCCATTCAGATCGAAACTTCCTGACCCTGTCCATCTCGTTTCACATAAGCCTAGTATATTGATCTTCATACGATCCATTTCTTGCTTCACATTTGATAGTTTTCCTGCTTGATATAATGTGCGTACATTCCACGTTCCTATTCGAAGACAATTGTTGTTCCTGACAGTATCTGGATTACGGTCGGGCTCCACCTGTCGGACATGGAGGTTCCTACCGAGCGAGGTGTTAGTTGTCCTAACCCCATTCACGCTGTTCGTGTTATTCTTTTTCTTGTGCATTAGCATGACTTTCTTGGCAAGTTACGGTGGTGGTTTGCCATTGCCTTCCACCGGTGGATGGCCACTTAAATCTAATGCCTCTTTGTGCCCTCAGCATACCACGATGCGCTTGCAGGTTACGCCTTGTTGCCGTTGGTCCTTTGGGACTCATCCACCAACTCTGCCGTTCCCTGTCTTCATGCGCTTAGTGCGAGGCGTGCACTATTCACCAACAACAAGTTGCTGGCTACCCTCATGTCGTTTAGCCCGCAGGCTGAGGCGGTGTACCGGGGTGTGGCTGCTGCCGCGCACAAGCAGCTACTTGGAGCCAGACATGAGAGTTGGGTGACTTCCGGATGCCAGTGGGTCCATCCCCCGTAGGGCAGCTGATGGTTGCCTCTGGATAGTACTCCTTCTGATCACCCCATACACCCCCATTGCTTGATATATCATTAGAATCCGATAAATATTGAAAAGAAAAAAGGCTCTTCATATACGGTTATACTTGTACTGTTTTTGTGTGTGTTATGCTTTTACTGTTACGTGGGCAATTATACTCTGTGACTGCTATACATAGCAAGTCTCTGGGGGTCACAAGCTTTTCAACATTCCTACTTATCTTTAAATACGTGTCCCTGTTTATGAAAAGAGTAAATCAAAATAAATTGTTTTTTTTTCTTGTCAATTTTTAAACTTAAAACACTACAGATTATCACCTCATTTGTATTAGCCATGAGGTTGGCAAAAACGTGCCTTCTACTGACTTGTCATTGCTGCCTACGCGTAAAACACGCCTTACCCTCGTCTTCCTAAGTGTATTCTAAAATCTGTACCCTTCTTTCGAAATAGTTTTAAATCCAAAGCCGAATAGTCTTGTCATTTTAACTGTTTTCCCGTATTTCATTCCAATGCAAACCTTTCATTAAGTGTATGATGGCTTTCTGATTTCTCTTCACTAATAAAGAGACCATTTTTCTGTCTTTGGTCACCGTATTAAATGCTCTCAGCATCAGTATCAGACCAAACAGATCAAGCACCACCTATACAGGTGCCTCCGTGCAAGATAGGATTGTGCCTTGCTAAGCCTCGCCATTCCCAGTGTTAAATTGTATAACCTGAATAGATCCAGTCACCTGAACCAAATAATTTCACTTTAAGCGAAAAACAAAAATTATACGATAAACATGTGGACAATCTCAGTCGCTCCAAACCAAATTAATATCGAAGCATATAACGTAGCTTCCATGATACATTGCAATGCCAAAGGCATAAAGCTTCGGTACAAAATTTCTATTGGAAAGCAACCAAATTCAGTTTCAACCAAAATCAAACGCTGCTCGAAAAATAATATCGTATATCGCATTTACAACAAACCAACCTTGCGTTAAACGGTAAGTGACTCCACGAATACCATAGTTGGCAGCTCTTTCCAGCGATTTCTTTAGAATCCACTCTATATGCATTGGGTTGTCTCCATCAATTGCAGTATTTTCTATAAAACAATAAACAGATAATTGACAACTTCTCTTACTGTGAGGGGAATAAGTTGAAAGGGCAAACTGACCCCTGACCCCTGACCCCGTCCCTCCGTCTACATTATCGTCAAGCAAGATAACAAAATTTGTACATAGCTGACAAATTTGAGTCTTACAAATCGTTGTAAATGGGATTTATATGATTTTCAAGAAGAGTAAAAATCAATTTTTTTGTCATCAAAAACTAAAAATCCTCCTCTATCTCCCCACGAAAAAATAGATGCGTAAATCCGTACTTGGTTTGATATGTATTTAAGGATGGTTTTGGGCACGACTCCATGTGCGACACAACATTCTTATGTATGGAGATCGTACAATGCTTGTGTACATCAGTGTCAAAAAACTATACCGTTGGACACACAAACAATGAATAAAAAATGGTTTTCAACCACTGCGTCATTCTAGTAAACGCTGCTCGCCACTGGATATGATGGTTTTCACTAATTTAGAGGGTGATCCTCTGTTCACAAATAAATAATTATCTAAATTGTTTACTTTCTTTAATGTGCAAGGCTACGGTGGAAAGCTATTTTTCTACCAAACCAAACAAATACGGTAAAAACCTTAAGGACGTTTTGCGTAATAAAACCCAATGCTATCTGACTGTTCCGTTTTTCACTACCAAGAGAGTACGAAGCACAATTAAGAAAAAGAAAGTTGGTCCAAAAAATATAAATGATTTACGCAAGATTAGCCCAGACGAAATGGCTGAAATGAGAAACAAAATAACGAACAAGGATTCTTCCCGTTGGTACAAGCTTGTCATGTTCAATCCTGCTTCATTGACATACCCTGGCACGAAATTCTATATTTGCTGTACAAATGTGAATTAGAAATAACCATAAAACAAGCTGTACCTCCAAATGGTTTTTCATCCGGCCATAAAAGAATGCGTACGTATTCGATGCAGTGTTCTGGAAGTCTTGGCGTCTGCGCAATTGTACACATTGGGTAAACAACCTTTAAACAAGGAAAAAAAGATCAGCTAATAACCATCAATTTGTTTCTATATACATTAGCACTACCCCAAGTAGATCTAACATTTGTGCGATTGTAAAGAAACTATGGTATACATTTTAAAAGATAGCTACTAGTTTTCACCTAGGTCTAAAACCAATTGTTACAACGCCAATCTCTTATGATAAAAAGTGCCTAAGGGATTTCCACTGTATGGGCAGTCATAACTTGAACATCACCATATCTGTTTGCCATTCTCTACTGATCGCTATCATTATCACATGATTCTGTATCTGCAAGTATCTCTCTCATTACATTTCCATACATGCTTTAAAAAGTGGCGAAGGGCGGATGCTTACCTACTATATTCAATGGCATTAATCCTTAGCACGGTGTCGTTTTTTCCTGTACGAGCTGCGGCTTTCTGACCTAAATTTTGGATGCTCAGTTCACTCCTTTATCCCTGTTTAAACCTGGTGCAACCCTCAAGGGTCCATTACCACATAGTTTATAAACCTTCTCATACCACAGCTGCGATGATTTCGTCTGCTGAACTTTCTCACCTACCTATACGTAATTTCAACAGGTAGTTCTACAATATACCCTTTTTTCACTAGTTAGATAAATTCTTTTTTTTTAACTACATTCTATATCTTGACTGAAAACACTCAGGTTCGGCGAAACAATCGGAGCTCATCTACAGTAGACATTCCTTTTTCTTTGCTGCTTNACGTAATTTCAACAGGTAGTTCTACAATATACCCTTTTTTCACTAGTTAGATAAATTCTTTTTTTTTAACTACATTCTATATCTTGACTGAAAACACTCAGGTTCGGCGAAACAATCGGAGCTCATCTACAGTAGACATTCCTTTTTCTTTGCTGCTTTTCAGGTATAGCCACAGAAATTCTGGGTTCCTGAACGAACAAAGACGATTGTTTTGCTATTATTTTTGAAAAACCAACCACAGTAGCAAAGTAGTTAAGTAAACAATACATAAGAAAAATGTAACCTAAAGCTATAACAGAAAATTTCTTTATTTCGGTTTGGACAAGACTTTTTCAAGTCGGGAAACTGAAATCAGTTGGGCAATTTAACGAAGCTCCCCTCAATAAGGCAATGCTCTTCTCCAATAAAACTGTAAATTACTAACGGCTAATTTTCGTCGGGGTTTAAGAACTCACGATCTAATTTTTGTCCAATATTTTTATTCCAGTACAAGAAACGTCAAAAATAAACCTCTGAAACTCCCACTGCAAAAATACTCGAAGCAAAAGCCGTTCTTTAGATTTCTGTTAATGCAAAAATATTCGTATCATGATGGATAGGAAATATAAGAATGATCATGATAGATATTATTGTACTTGCGTAAAAGTCGTTCTGTCAAAGATAAATGCAACATCACGATTTCCATTAGGAGAAGATACAAAACAACTTTATTCTAGACGAAGATAAAGCACTTCCTCTTATACCTGTTCCAAAGCGTGTCTTCGTGCATGAGATGCTGTACTCAGACTACAGAAAGTTCTTCCTTTTTGCACACAAATGTTGTGGAGGGAGGGGAAGTATCGTAACGTCAATTTTTACTTTTATTGAAATGGAAACCTTTAAATAATAGTTATTCAATAAACGTATCATTTTATCAACTTATCATACGTCATTTTTTTCATTTTAGGTATCAAAAGTATGAGCAACTATCCTAATGTAGCACCTCCTAAGCTAAAGCACTGTCGTCCAGCAGTTTTAAATTCAAAAAGGTGGGCCTAAACAATAATATACCAACAAGCTTCCATCTACTCTGTGATCCCAATAAAACGTGACCCTTAAATTTGGCGAAGTGTAATGACACTGCGGAAGGATTTCGGTTGTCAAAGAATCAGCTCAACTGTTCGGGTCTCGACTCTGTCAAAAAACCCTGCTTGCTAGAGAGACGTCCAATTAATGGTGCCGTTTTAAGAAAATGGAGATCGGAGGCTTCTTCTTATCTGAAAATACTCTTGTATGTTGTACCGAAGTAAAGCAGAAATATTAGTGTTTTGTGTTAAAATTACGACAGCTCTAAGTAGAGTTTACTTGTTATTGGCTATTTCCTTTTCCACTGGGTAAAAACATTTTTCTTTACAGTGTAAACTTTTTCCCCTTTTTCTAGTATATTTACGAGTATTTAGTGCATTTTCAGTACTTTTGCATTATTTTCGACAATCTTCAATTTTCAGTAGAAAATAGATAAAACATGAGGCTTGGTCGTCCGATTTTCGCAAAATTTACTAAGCAATCAGGGTTCTACGTGTAAAAATCATGCACCTATAATTCAGAAGCTCTTGAGAACACAAAAAATTGAAACAATGCACTGTGTAATCTGTAAGGCTGACAATGACATTGTGTCATTGCGCCTAATATTGCATTTATAAAAGCAAGCATCAAGCCAATAGCAGCGCTCTCCGCCGCTTTTTGGCGGCAACTGTTAATTGTCCAATTAACTACGGTATAACTAAGCCTCATTAAAAAACCAATCAGAAATTTAGATGGCTTCATTGCTTTGCTGAGTGCCAATCCCCTCATTTGCATTCTCATTTCAGCCTCATTTATCTCCCTTGACGTTCCCTGCAATGGCTCCAGTAACTCAGGATAAATGTATACAACAAAGCAAGTGGAGATTAAATATCTATAAGGATTTCAAAACTGATACTCTCACATAAAAAAGAATTGCGCGTGTGACTTTTACCCTCCGTCGTCTTTGGTCAAGGGTCCAAAAGCATTTTTTTCCCTGCATTTCTTTGCATAAATTGATTTTCAACAGGGTTGCACTTTCTTTATTGGGTGTTACGTGATGGCATAATCCACAGACTTATTCCCACGATTCAACGGTAGAAGGCAAAAACAGTCCCATCAGAAGGAGCTTCGGTTAAAACTAACAGTTTGTACGACAGTGACGTCACCGAAGATGAGGGCATAGAATCCAAAGTTACAGTTTGGCGGGAAAAGCTCTTGTCCACGATAAAAAGGATTTAAGCGTGGAGAATAAGGTTTCGGTTGATGCAGATATCACTGTGGCAAAATTTTTCAAAAACTTCAATTGGCTTAAAAAGATGCAAAATTTGTTAAACGTCCAGACACCAATTAATCTTCTACCTTTGTCAATATTGAAATTCTGATCGGTGATGGAAGTCAAAGGTGCCAGACCTTGTCCAAGCAATACAGCGTGAGGAGAAAGCAGGCTGAAGCCTATGTAGAAGGACCGACATAACGCAACAGTATTGCGGCCAGCGAAATCACTGTAAAAGTTACTGGAAAAATATTTTAACATTTTCAGCTTGGAGTGATATTTTACTTTGGCTGCAGAATTTAGTCTATTAAACTGTTTGAAACCGAATTTGTGATTTCTCCTTGAAAAAGGATAGGGCAGAAATGTTCAAAAATGAAAAATGACACCGTCCTACGATTAAGGATTAATGAGCACAGTAAAATCTATCCATAAAGATTTAATACCTTGATGAAGGGTGAGAGACATCTCGAAAATGTTCTGCACCTTAGCACGAATGAAAAATATGTCGACTGACTGCTTCTACGCATAACAGTATAGCGCTCCCAAGCAAACACTCGCATTGGTAATACAATCATGGATCATAACAATATGAAGAAGAAAAATACTAAAAATACAATTGTATTCTGTGAAGTATAGAGACCTTAAAGTAATGGTCAAATATAAAAAATACAAAGTAAATTAAAACTTACTTGAGGAGGAAAAAGGTCCAAGTTGCATTCTATGCAAGCAGTCATTCCCGGTAAAATAACCCGTGCATTTCCTTTGAAGCCTATGAAGGAGGTAGAATCGAAATCAGAAAACAACAGAATAGTATAGAAATAAACTCTCCCTGCAGAGATTTAGATATTAACAGTAGGAACTGTGTTTAGATATAATATATATTTTGTTTTGGGGTGGTTTTACTTCAAAAAACAGAAATTTATTAAATTGATGTCTTCCTTACTGAGGATGTTTATGACTGAAATGGAAGTTTGGGTATGGGGTTAGCGAGGAGGTTAGTAGTGTGGACTGAAAAATGCTAAAGCTAATTACCAGTGTCAATATACCAATTCACCACTATCTAACCTATCTTGTTTGACAAAAGCATGATAAAAAAATCACGTGAAATATTCAGTTCCAGAACTCACGTTAAAAACTGGCAAAATCTGAGAAAAGGAACTTGGGGATCCGAAAGATCCGAAAGATGTGGATCACCGCTGCCGTAAAGAAACTGATAGCAATAAAATTTATACACTTGACATGAAAGAACTTTTAGATTATTAACTACTAATTTAGCAGATGTAGAGGGGAGTATTTCCTATATTTATACCGTAAAATATCGAAGTCTTCAGGTCTCAAGATAAGATTTCCGTGTACGTCTAGTATCCTGCTGCGTGATTTTCACATTTGTTCGGCCATGTATTGTATCTAACAAACTGTTGTCTTAAAACTATGTTGCACCTTTGGTATGATATTAATAAATTCTTTAAATTCAACAGTCAAAGAAAAAAAATTGATTAATCAGCAACTTGCAAAAGCGTACTAGTAGCCAACGTGATGATTGTTCTATTGTTGAGTGAGTCTAAACTATATGCCCTGACTCTAATAACAAATTATGCACAGATGTTAAAATGTGTAACGCTTAGAGTAATAGTTTAGACTGTCATCATCAAAAGCCGTGGACTCCAAAAATGCCTGGCTACAGCAAGTGTACAATCTACACTTAGGGTTGCCCAACGTTTTTTATAGAGATATTTTTTCTGCTGGAACAAATTTTACCAAACCATTCACAACGAAAAAATACTCCATAACAAAATCTTTTAAAGTAGGAAATAGATCTCGGGCATAAAGCACATTTTGAATTAACGTAATGTTGAGACCTGAGTGCATACCAGACATAAATGCATACGAGTTTGAACAATGCCTGTTTTTTACAAAGCAGTCATTTGGTGTGTCTTTCTGACATGAAAACAGCACTCGATACTGCATCTGGGTATGTTAAGTAAGAAATATGGGTCAATAATAACATATGATTGCCAGAAAAACTCTTGTTTCCTGTGGCGACATATTATAAGTTCCCTTCGTGTACACAATTCTAGTGATAAAATGTATCAATCTAATATCGCACCAGCGTTTCATACTGAACGAATTAAAATCATGGGGAATAAAAGTAAAATCAGGAAAATGTTTTGGTTATATAAAGTGAATATGACAGTCCAAATTATTGTTCCGATACTTAAACCAGCCTATATTGGTAATAAGCACAGGAATAAAAGTAAAGAAAATGGATTTACTTTTAAACAAATTCTGTAAAAATTTGACAGCTGCAAAAATAATATAGAAATAGTCCTTGAGTCTCATCACCAACAGCAGTTAGCAGTCATATTAAGCCAACGAACACAAAAAACACGAGAAACATTAAATTACTCTAACTTAACAATTTATCTGTTTTGGTAACATTTCGTATTCACCTCCGTGTCTCTATAGTATTACTTACCGCCTGGTGTGCTTTTTCGGTGAGTTGTGCAAACGTTAAGTGCTGGTGATTAATCGTTTGAAGAGTAATTTTGTATATTTTTGCAGCTGTCCTTTGTTTCGACAATACAAAAACATAACTAACGATTTTTAAAAATCTCATTTTTATAACTACAGCCAGCATGTAAAAATTGTATATGATTTGTAAATCGGGAAGTATTTCTGGTCGTTGCAGCTGGCTAATGTGTAGAGGATTTGTACACATCTACAAAAAAATTTTTCATTTCTATTCTTACGGTAATTTCCATTCCCATATTTTGATCAGTAGTGGCTAAACGAAATATAAGACGTGTAAAAAGTTATACATCTCATTGTCATCTTTCTGATTAAATTCTGTAACCGAAAGAATGTGCCCATTGTTTGGGTTGGATGAAAAAAATGAAAAAGTCAATGTTGATAGCTGGATATGAACGCCGTAAAAGTAGAAAGACGAGCTGAGTAATAAATATACCATCTTCAACAATAAAAAGTGATTAAAGGCCGTAGTAATAAGCCATAGAAGAATCAATAACCAACTATTAATTCACATTCTCCATATGTGAAATGCCCTGGATATACATTTTCCTATGAACAATTCATACGGAAAGTTTCATTGGCACTGGTCACTAGTCATGATGACTACCGTTTGCTTATCCTAACTGGGCTTATGGCCGGGAACAGGGAAGGGAATTCATGAAAAAAATGTATTTACGAATTAGGACTTTATCTCATAAACGTGAAGAACTTTGTCTTTTGAACCTCTAAAATAGCTATACTTCAAGTCAGTGGAACATATGTACCTTCTGTACCACCATCTACCAGTGGGATGATGGTTGAAGTGTCCAGTGTACCGTCATCATCATACATAAGAAGGTTGTGCTACGAAGAAGCAACAAATAAAATAAAAAATATGAAACAAAGTACGAAAATTTCTTGCTCTGTGTAGCAAAACAGAGGCATTGTTGCTCATAAAAAACACAAATCAACATTTTATTATGGTCTAAGTTTTTTTTAAATCCTTCATTTACTTTGCTTTCAAAGGTAGCTCAATGCCCTTCCAAGAGTTGAGCTAACATGAGAGATACATTTCAAAAATTGACACTAATTGATGTAGAGAAGCAGGGGTGTTTTTCCAATGTGCAATGGTCTTCTTTTGCACCCACCTTTCATCGTCCAGTAACCAATTGCCATTGTGTACTGTGACATTTTTTAAAAACTGGATATGTTCAGTCACTGCCTTTTTGTCTCAACAAATTCGTATGGTAATCTGGTGTTTTAGAGTTTTCATGATCAATTCGTCAACAAAGTTTCGNAAGTAATAATCAATAGAAGAATAAAAAACCAACTATTAATTCACATTCTCCGTTTGTGAAAAACACTGGGTAAACATTTTCCTATTGACAAATCATACGGAAAGTTTCATTGGCTCTGGTCATTAGTCAAGATGACTACAGTTTGCTTATCCTAACTGGGCTTATGGCCGGGAACAGGGAAGGGAATTCATGAAAAAAATGTATTTACGAATTAGGACTTTATCTCATAAACGTGAAGAACTTTGTCTTTTGAACCTCTAAAATAGCTATACTTCAAGTCAGTGGAACATATGTACCTTCTGTACCACCATCTACCAGTGGGATGATGGTTGAAGTGTCCAGTGTACCGTCATCATCATACATAAGAAGGTTGTGCTACGAAGAAGCAACAAATAAAATGAAAAATATGAAACAAAGTACGAAAATTTCTTGCTCTGTGTAGCAAAACAGAGGCATAGTTGCTCATAAAAAACACAAATCAACATTTTATTATGGTCTAAGTTTTTTTTAAATCCTTCATTTACTTTGCTTTCAAAGGTAGCTCAATGCCCTTCCAAGAGTTGAGCTAACATGAGAGATACATTTCAAAAATTGACACTAATTGATGTAGAGAAGCAGGGGTGTTTTTCCAATGTGCAATGGTCTTCTTTTGCACCCACCTTTCATCGTCCAGTAACCAATTGCCATTGTGTACTGTGACATTTTTTAAAAACTGGATATGTTCAGTCACTGCCTTTTTGTCTCAACAAATTCGTATGGTAATCTGGTGTTTTAGAGTTTTCATGATCAATTCGTCAACAAAGTTTCGTCAACAAAGTTTCGTCAACCTTTGTATCAAACTGTTACGTTTCATGGATTATAGTCACTTGATTTTTTTCTACTTTTTTTAGTTTATTGAGAGTGTTTCAAGCTAATTTATAGTAAAAGCTCTTGACTCATGTTTTGAAGATAAAGTCTGTCATGTAGTAGTAGTAGTAGTAGTAGTAGTAGTAGTAGTAGTAGTAGTAATAGTAGTAGTAGTAGTAGTAGTAGTAGTAGTAGTAGTAGTAGTAGTAGTAGTAGTAGTAGTAGTAGTAGTAGTAGTAGTAGTAGTAGTAGTAGTAGTAGTAGTAGTAGTAGTAGCAGTAGTAGTAGTAGTAGTAGTAGTAGTAGTAGTAGTAGTAGTAGTAGTGGTAGTAG
>RDPX01000064.1:266520-280859 GCA_003991215.1 Morbakka virulenta | reverse complement strand
AAGTAATAGTAATAGCAGTAGTAGTAGTAGTAGTAGTAGTAGTAGTAGTAGTAGTAGTAGTAGTAGTAGTAGTAGTAGTAGTAGTAGTAGTAGTAGTAGTAGTAGTAGTAGCGGTAGACTGGAGATTTTAGTGCCAGCAAATTTCAGTAAGCGTCACGGGGGATTTTCAGTGCCAAAAGCAAGTAATTCGGCCTCTACTTCGAGCATTTTATCCGGGAGATATTGCAAACATTACCACACTACAACTTGTGTCTTCCCAGAACAGCATTTACCTCCAAATTTGCCTCTCCCTGAGATCTCGGTAGCAGGTATCCTGATTCCACTCCCAACATTTAGAAAATATTAAAACATCAACGACAAGAAGAATATCAATGCAGGAATAGGGGTAGCAGTAATTAGGGGTAGAATGTCAGTGTTGGTTAAATGCTTAAAAGCAATGACAGTTCTTGATACCACTTGGCCCTTTAGCGATAGATTGTTTCTTTGGCGTTATAGTAGCGTAGTACTTAGAAGTAGTCTGAAAAAATACTGGTTTAACTTGCTTCAAGGGAGAAAGGCCAGCACGGTTCAACGTCAAAAAAACATTTGAAGGGCTCTTGAACGATTAAGAGCTAATTTTTCAAAGAATTTTCTCGTTTCTTAATCACAATCTCTGTATTTCAATGATATCGCTAAGGGCAAACCATAGTTCTGTAGTCATGAGTCATTCTCGTAAACTAAGTGGGATTATGCCAAAAAAACAGATGAACTTTAAAAGTGTTTGTCGCAGCACTAAAGGAGGAGAAAGAATGGGGAAGTTAAGAGGTTAAAGCAGATTTGATCAAGGCATGGGATGAGACAGAAGTAGTGGTTACCTGGCCTGTTCAGAAAATTTCGAAATAGGAAAATACCATAAAAATAAAGGAAAAGAAAGTTTATATCATTTTAGAGCCACTGAAAAATTAAGTTAATTGAGCATCATTTTAGATATACGATAACGAATAATCGATCAAAGACTTGTACACCTGGTGGAGATCGACGAAGGCCAGTTTAGGTTTGCAAAATGCAAGTGAGTAGTGGGTGGAACATTTTTCCATAGCAAACTGACAGAATAGTATCTCAGCGACAATTATTGTGAGCCTTTCTCCAGTAAAACCCTAAAAAATTGCATCCTGGGAGTCGGGGAGAAAGAAAGTACAACAAAAGCTATTTAGCATAGTATAGGAGATGTACGAAAGGTTTAGTTCCACTATGAAGGCACTCTGCATAAACTCCTGTACGTTCAAAGCGCAAGTGCTTCCATACTACGTTTCCATTTAGAATTGTACCTGAAGTGATCAGCAAGAAATCCACGTCATGATATCATAGGGAAAATAAAGTAATGTAGGCCGACGATTCAGCTGTCTTCACAGACTCCGAAGGGTAATTTCAGTTAAAGCTATGAGATTGTCAATGCATTACTAAGATACATGAGATAAAAGTGAATTTGGAAAACTGATGTACCGGAATCAAGTAAAGGAAAAGCATCAACCCACATCAAAGATGCTAAAGAGGAACAAATGAGGCGAGTAAAAATTTGACGAACAAGGAAAATGTTAAGGACAGGATAAAGGCAGTACTGCCAGTGATTTCGTGTGTGACACGCGGATGCCAAGACGGGCCAAGATAAAAGTCTACTAGACAGTTGTCGGACAAGCTGCTCCGCTCTGATGGGACGGGACACTGAGGAAGAAGGAGAAAACCATGCTGATGAAAACGGAACTCTTCAGTGGGTCATGATGATCCCACTTTTTCAAAAGCATGAGTGTGAAGTTCAGGAGAAGCGCTGATCTTCACACCCTTATTGTCACTTACCAGCATTCCGTTTATCCATCTACGTGCAACAATGGAATCTAACCCACAAACAACGATATTGAACTCTAAAACAGAAAAAAACATACTTTGCATCATAAGAGAAATTAATTAAATCGGCGCTTTTTATATGTGATAATAGGTAAATATAAGTACCAAAGGCCCTATATATTCCGGTAGAATCAGGAGAATCAGTACTAACACTGTAACAAAGTAAAGCGTGACGGTGGGATCTTCAACAACAGACGTTCCTCTGACCGTACAAAGCTAACTAAAATTTATTATTAGAGACCTCTAATTTACAGATGACTGCACTTTCTGCTTACAGTCTTGATGACATGCAAATGTCCTGGGTGGATTCGCTGCTGTCGTGAAAAAGTTTGGTTTTTCTTAATATATTACTTCATACTTACCGTACCTCTTCCCATACGACTTGTTATAATTAAATTAAAACCATATCAAATGTTAACTCTAACTTCTTACATTTATTTGCCTATATTGGATGTTTCTTTAGTAAAAACTACTAAAAGAGGCGGGGGCCTTTGAGTTACTTTCTTTTCACCGATGTTTTCTTACAACTAAGTTGGCTATTAAGTAAATTTACTGTACTTTGTACCAAAAAAGATGGGGGTTAAAATTTGGAAATAAAAAGGAAAACAACCAAATGCTTGATCTGTAAAATAAATAATGCAATACAAAACCTAAATTAGATGAAACTAAAGCAAAAAAGTCTTTGTTGGTCCCTCAATCATTTTTAGCACAATGTTCAGATCACTCACTTCAAATTTAATTTCTTTAAATAGATTCCTGCTGCAGATAAAAGCAACTGCTTGAAGAGACGCCTTTTACTTTCACAACCTTATATCCCAAGCCTCTGATTTGGTAAAACAGTACATAGTCGGAAGGTGCTGGAGGTGGAAAGAGGTAAGGACAGAATAAGCAAGATCAAAACCCTAACTGGCAAAATAACACGTATTTTCAACTTACGCATCACTAACAGGACGCACAATCCAGGAAAAAGAAAAATTCTGGGAGATCATACAGGAGGAAGTTACCACAGTGCCGAACATGGAAGAAACTATTATTGGTAGCGACTTGAATGGCCATGACGAAGCAAACAGAGAGACGCTTTGGGGAGTGATTGGCCCTTATGGGTATAGTAGCTCAAACAGAGAAGAGTTTTGTAAAAACCAAAATCTCAAAATTTAAAACATCTTTTTCAAAAAAGACAAAAGCAAAACTGTGACGTATGTCAGTGGAGGTGTAGAGACTCAGCTAGACCTATTACTGATGCGCCCCGGGTGTGATCTCACAACAGAAAATTGCTGAGTAATTCCTGGAGAATGCGTTGTGACTCAACAGCATCCTTTATGGGCTGACTTCAGAGTGAATGACATGAGGAGCGGAAAAGTGGGAGGAAGGAGGAGACTGACGTCGTTGAAGCTTAAGAAGCTCCGAACACGACAGGAGTTTATTTTGAGGCTACAAAAGAAGTTTTAGGAGATCGGCAATGGGTGGCCAGAAACACAGGCATCTGTCCTGGTCATGGGAGAAGCTACTAAGGAGTGCAGAAGAGGTGTACCTTGGGGCATGCTCAATACGGATCATTTGGTGTTAAAAGGTGAGTCGATGCAGGCAGTTTTATCGGTGGAAGGAAGCTATGGAAAGGAAAGGGTTGAAAGTAAATATAGGAAGGATGAAAATCCTGGTGATTGACAAGTAGGGCCTAACCCCTCTACTTTCTGGACAGTACCCATATTGAGTGTGTGGCAGTGGGGTTCTCGTCAACTCTGTGCTGTGTACACAGTGTGAAAAACGCTCCTCTGGCTTCCGAAATATTGTACGTGCAGGAGCCTTCGTCTGTTCTGAATGCACCCAGAGAAATGCTGGTGTGAGGGTAGTGGAACACATCGTACTGTGTCGGCGAGCGGGGAATGTCGTCGAAGAGGTAGAATCTTTCACCTACCTTGGTGATGTTGTTGATGGGGAGGGACGACTGGAGACAGCAATACATATGAGGGTGGCTACAGCTTGGCGCAAATGGCGTAAGATTGCTGGTCTGCTTTGAAATAAACTAATCCCGCTGACCAGCCGTACCAGACTCTATGAGTGTTGCATCAGATCAGTAATGGTGTACGGATCAGAAACCTGCCCACTCACCCAGTACTTAGAGAGTGGTCTAGTGGGCTGTGATTCACGCATACTCCGGTATATGTCAGGTGTCAGACTGCATGCCGGAGTGGCTGAGAGGTGCAGACTGTGCCAGATCTGTGATATAATGAGGGCGGGAAGATTGAAATGGTTCGGTCATGTGAAGAGAATAGAGGAAGGAGATGTGCTGGTAACCATAACAGATTGGGAGATCAAGGGAAGGCGAACACGAGGAAGACCCCGGAAAACATGGCTCGACAGCGTAAAAGCAGACAATACCACAGAGGTCCTCGTATCAAACGGAGAGGACTGGAGGAGGGCCATCGCCCATCCAAACCCAGTAACCGGGAACAACGGGCGTTAAAGGGATAGGTAAGTAAGTAACCTTCTTACATCTCACAACATTTTTCGCAAAAAATGTGTAAGCAGTAACATATCAATACTATCTTTAAAAACAAAGCATCTGGCATTAACTTTATGCTTTCACTTTCCTATTTTACATTTTTTTGTCACTTTTCTTTTTGTTACGAGTTAATTTGTAAGGGACATTAACACAGTATTTTCCTTCATGGAAGCTTGATTGGGATAAGATCACAAAAAATGACCTAATTTCTATCTAGAAAAGGGTGTAAAAGCAGTCCAAGTAGGTGCAAGGAGTGAACATTTATTAGGTCATTTCAGAAAAAAAAACTTACTTAGCACGTGCTTATAAAATATCTAAAAGAATTACGCTTTATGCATAGCTAAGCACCTCGATAGAAATTCTCGTCAAAGTCTTGAATTTTGTTATAAAATCTGAAATCATGTTAAGAAAATTTACGACCTTGTTTGGTTCTTGTTCCATAAACCAAAGCTGCTTTGCCCCCCTCTTTACCAAGAATAAAGCATGATCCTTTACAAACAACAATTATTTGTGATTATAAAATGACAAAATAAATTGTTGTTTGCATGTTTCTATCCCAGCCAAGCAATACAGCTGTTGACGTTGGTTAATAGCCAACATATGCCATTCTTTTAAATGTTCTGTTCCCAGTTCCATACGTCAGCCCTGAGTCAGTTTAATACTACAAAATAGCTCCAAGGTACTGAAAATTTCAAAGTAGCCACCTTCGGTATTGTGTATATTCTATACATACCTCTTCTTATCTCGGAATACGGCTAAATATTTTGTTTGCACCCTATTAAAGATTATTTTCTGTACGCATAGAAAATTACATTATCTTTATATTATCTTTTCAAACCACACCTTTTCTTTCTCTGGCTCTATCACTATTTTCCTTGCTTTGTCTCTGTGTGTGTGTGTGTGTGTGTCTCTCTCTCTCTCTCTCTCTCTCTCTCTCTCTCTCNGACTTCATCCTTATCTAAGTGGGGTTGGTATATTATGCTTTATCAGTCGAAACACAAGTGTTCATCATCATTTCCTGTTGTACTACTCCTCCATTCAAAGAAGGGATGTCTCATGTGGAACCTTTAGATGAATCCCAGGCCCGAAAGTCTTCATTGATCAGTTACGTATGATGCCTATAATTGTTTGCGTTACTTCACCACAGGGACATTCAGCGTCAGTCTTACATCTGCATTTATGAAGGTTTTCCCCTCTTCTACCAACTCTTTCTTTTTCTGTCTGTCTCTCTCTCTCTCTCTCTCTCTCTCTCTCTCTCTCTCTCTCTCTCTCTCTCTCTCTCTCTCTCTCTCTCTCTCTCTTTCTCTCTCCTTTCCAACCAAAAGTAACCTTCTAACTACCAGTGCCAATTTTAGACCTTTTAATTGCCAAATCCCTCTAAAAAAGTTGACTTAACATAATATCAAAAACTGTTCTGGTTTTAGGTTTATTCCTTATGAATATTGGATGACTACAAGTTATTTTGTCCACGCTGCTAAATGATTTTATTATATCTTTTGAATATGGAAAAAAGTTATCTGGCATGAGTCAAGAATATTATCGCCAAAAAAAGATACGGTGTGACGTTACAGCCAGATATTCTGCAGTTGATAAAATCAGCTGCTACTTCAGCTTTTGGTCTTCCAATATCTTTAGACCTAGGAAAAATCAATATGGTAATTATCTGAAGAAATAAGCACCCATTGTTATAGAAGCATTATTACGTGGTGCAAGCTATTAAAAAACCCCTAAAAATCTCCAACTGCTTTATAATATTAACCCCTTGCAGTTCCAGGGCATTGAGCCTTCTTGAAGGGTAGCCTCAAATACATTAAAACTAAAAAAGTATGTCAAAATGGTAAGGCAAAATGTTTGCGGTCAACTGCAATACCAAACAAGAAACAGGAAGCAACAAAAGGAGAGGTTTTATGGCATGCTAATACCTAAATGTACGTCTAACGTGTGAACCAAATAGATGACGTGTGTACGCAAAGTGGATGCTGTTAATCGTAAGCAGAAGCTTTATGTAAAAAAATATTACGTTCTCTGTTACCGAAAATCTGAACAAGTGTTATCGAAAAGTGATCGGCAATCACCTTTTTGTAGGGAAAAATGTTACGGGGTGTCTCCCAGTTACGTGAGTCTCTTTAAAAAAGGAACTATTGAAGAGTACTGGTACTAAAAGTTCTTCTTTCTAGTTTTAACACTAAATATTATTTAGTTGTTCCTTCATTGCTCACAAGAAGATTGTTCATGATATAACATTGTAGTGTATTCCTCCATGGAAATTGCCAGTTCGGGACTAATTCCTTCTCAGCAGAAGTCCCCTGGGATATCCTAGTTTGTAGGATAGGTCATTAGTTGGCAAAAGACAGTGAACGTGGTGCCTTTGCTAGGACTGAACTGCCTTCTACTTGACTGAATCAAAACGTCCATTGGGCCGGAGCAAAATACAGCTCTTCAACAATTGTGGCATCAGTGTCCTGTCCATCCCTGGTAAAATACTAATGTCTATCATCAGTATGAGCACAATAGAGCACTTTAAAGACAACAAATCTAAATTTACTTTATGACTTTGATATATATATGTGTTGATGTTTTTTTCCATTAAAAATCAACCATTTGGAACTGCCTTGAGAAAACGTCTATGATGCAACACTTCTTAACTGTACAATTACAAAATACAAATAGTCTTTTTTACACTACTTAGGTAATATATTTATATTATATTTAGTTAATAATATATATATATATATATATATATATATTTATATATACAAACACTTACCTGAAAAGGAACTGCCTATTCAAATTAGACAAATCTATTGTATCCATATCAATAACAGCAATTTCAACAAATCCCATAAGGGCCTAAAAATAGTTAACAGGTATTGTTGATCAAGAAATCAATAAAACATGGAAGTGAATCACTTTATGTAGACATAGTTATGCACAGCTAAACAAAGAAACAGAAGTTTACACATACATTTAAACATTAATACATCCCTTCTCAAAGGAGTTTAATCCATACAATTGCAATGTTACCAATAAAAAGAGGTTTGTACCAGGACTCTAGTAAACTCCAGTAAATGAGGTTTTTTAAAAGCATGTACCTGCTGTTAAAATTCCTCCTCTGGTTTGTACTAACTTCCTTCAATAAAAAATATTCCAATTTAAAAAAATGTTATCTTGATAGCAAGATTTTCTCCAAACTCAAATATTTTCCCCTAAGCTTAAATCAATGTCAACAAGAAATGCTTTAAGCAATTCTATTTGTTCATTATAAACCCTGGTCGATGCTGAAAGTATCAAGTGTATATTACCTGCATCCAAAAATTTAATATCAAATGCAAGCCATACCAAAATAGGTTGGAATATCCCAGTTTAGCATATAAAACATAAAAGTAAACAAAAATTCTTAGTGATAAACATAAGAAAAACTAGGTGCCTTTTACAATTTTAAATGGGCTGTATTCAAAATTGTTTTATTTATGAAAAAAGCTATTGTCTACAGGTTTTAGTGTTTGAAAAACTGTATTGTAAAAAAAAATAATTTCTTTTGTTCAATTTCTTTACAAACTGTGTCAACTGTCCTTGATGATCCCCAATAAATTTTAATCATTGAAAATAGTCAATATCACTTGTGTGACTGTCAGTAGAGAGTCTGATTTCAACAAAATCAAATTGTACCAGGTTTCCAGTAATAAAATTGTAAAAATAATATAATATAGTTAAATATAGTAAAGTAAATATAATAATTTTTTTTAAGAAACAAATGTCCTCACATGACTGACAATTACCTTTTTAATTCCTTGACACACTTCATTTCCTTCATGATCTTTGTTAATCTTTCTTAACAACTCCCCTAGTGATCCTTGGGGCTCAGCTGTCAATAAGCAAACTGAGCTTATGCATAGATCAGTTGAAACATTTGATACATTGAACAAATGATTCCCCCATTTTCTGTACAGCAATGTTTAACTTACCAAAGGTTAATGAAGTATAAAAAATGACCAGTGTAATAACAATTTAGCATAGGTGAATAGCATAGAAATTTAAAGATTTAGAGAATAGTTATAATCAAATTTACAGCATTGCGATCATTTTACTATACATGAACTTTAAACAGGCCCCTCCTTAAAATTTCAACAGTAGAATACAGTAAGTAGAGGTTTAATTTTGCAAACTAAAAAGGCTAACTTTGACACCGGAATTACACACAACTAGCAGTTAACAAAACAACAATTTTTAGTTTTGAATTCTATTTATGAATCCTTAATGACTCCTTTAATGGTCTCTTCAAAACCATCCGCAAATTCATTAAATGTTTACAATTTAGAAGAAAACACATGAAAACATTAGCATGTCTAATTATACTTGTCTAAAACTGCTACTACTTTCCTGAATGTAATATCTTGAATGCAGATTTTTATCATATTTGGAAGCTGGTAGAGTAAGCTAGTACAAAAAACAAAGCAATGCATGTTTTTTTAACTGTGCCTCTCTTAATAGGTCAAAGCAGTCTTTTTCCTGGATAAATAAGAATGTGTCAGTCATTGTCAGTGTGCTTTAGTCACATAATCCAAATATTCTCAAGTACATCTTGTCTTGTGTTATTAGATAATTATTCTATCTTTGTATTCTTTTTGTCAGACTAGTACAATAATGGCTTTGTAAAGCGTTATGTCTAAAAGGTTGTTTCATCACAATTTACAAAGCCGCATTATTTCATGATGGAGAAACTCTTGATGCCTGCAAAATTAGACTTAGATGCCAATCCAGCAAACGTTGCAAAACAATGGAAAGGCTGGAGAAGAATGCTCCATGAATGTCCAAGAAGGTGGATGTCAACCAAACAAGCTAAATGCTCTATGTGTCACATTATGTTTATGAACATGTTGGTGAGATCAATGACTATGAGCAAAGTTTGCAAAGTTGGAATTACTCTACTGCAAAACAGTTTATGAAATATTTCCTCATCATTGCAATGATGCTACATGTCATCAGGAGCCAGGAGAATCAACTGACAAGTTACTTGTCACACTAAAAAAAAAGTTCAGAGATAGCAATTTTCAGGCATTTACTGCTTAAGCCTTTAACAATTGCTGGAGCATTATTTTACTGAAAACCTTCCCTGTAATACATAATAATGTAATGTCTCTCCAGCTGCTGCAATCAGACAGATCACTTTTTTGTAGTTTAACAATAACTCTACTGTTCCATTCTATGTGGACTGGTTCATCTCTCAAAAAATAAAAATCACACTTCTGAAAGCTTTTTTACCAAGCAAGTTCCCTTAAATCCAACAAAAAAAAATTAAAAACTACAAAACTAAAAACTAACTTACCAGATCTTTCAGTAGCTCACATCCTAGGCCACCAGCTCCAATAACTAATATCTTGGCCTTGTGTCGTATTATTTCAAAAAGCTGTATAAAAATGTAAATATTGTAAGCAACAAATATCACATTATCTGGGAGTTTTTAAAAAAAGCCTTAAACTAAACAAGAAAAGTAAGTCATTAATGCAACTATGGTGAAAACTGGAGCATATATATATATATATGTATATATAATATCATTGGGACTAGGAAGTATTAGATTTACTACATACATGAAACTATAGTCAACACAGACGTTCTTATCTGTTAGGGCAAGCAATTTCACAACACATAAATTTTTTTACTGTAAACAATAAGTTTACAACTTGAAAACAGAACAATAAAAAAGGCTGTTTGTTAAGTGCCAAACCAAAAGGATCTGTGAAACATTCCACTAATTTTCACCAAATGTAATGCACACCTTAGTTTTAAATTTTACTGTGATATATACACCATATAGACAGTCAGTAAATTTCTTCTTCAATTGTTTGACCACATTCAACATCACTTTCCACTTAGTTCAAGAGTCTCCAACAAAGATCTTAAGGAAGCAGATGAAAATACAAGACAATGCCTTGAGACATGGAGCAAAATGCTATGATGATGACAGGACAAAAACCAAACAAAATAAAAAATATTTCTACACCATGAACTGTTCTCAATATACTATATTTTATGTTTTAACCCTTAAAAAAAGTTAATTTGGACATATTTTGAAAAATAATACCACAAGTTTGAGACAATGTCTGCTATTTCCTCCCTAGTTTTTTTTCAACAGTAACAAAGAAAGTTAATGTCCAAAAGTCAAATGTCATTTCATCAAAGTTGACAACAGTGGAAAATACAAATCATACCTCTTCATTTGGTTCAAAATCTGAGTATGCTAGTGGTCCAGAGACAGAAAGGAACTGCTTTATGTGGCTCCACCTTCCCATACAACTTGGCTCCATAAAATTTCTGATTTTATAATAAATAAAAATAACCAAAAAAAATCAATAATCCATAATGGATTTGGTATCTACTAATGTATACATCAAACAGCATGAAACTTTTAAAAATATTGCACTGAAGTGGTATCTTCCTTTACTATGGACAATCCTGAAAAATCTGGCCTTACTATTTCAAAACATGTGAAATCTAGGTACCATATCCACAAATCTCATCTGACTAAATATCAGATAACACTGACTACAACAAAATTGATAAACCTGTACTCAGTGTCTCCTTTTAAACTACATTAATACCGATTGGTGGACAAATACATATTGTACCATCTGCAGTGTCCTGTTTCATTTCCAAAGCCCTTCACATCAAACTTCAATCTTAACTGTTGTCTAATTTGTTAAACAACTTCATTATCTTTATAAAACTAATAAAATATCATCAATATAAGCCATGACAAACAATGGTTGCCCCTCTGTAGCTATAAAAATGGAATATTACAATATCAAGATGGTACTGGTAACCATAGGAACAAGGAAGTACATATTTCTGTAGATTCTGCACTTACTAAAAGAAGTTGGATTTCTGCTTACAAGAGAAATAGTCTACAATGATTGCATTTGTTTTTCAAGATGTTCATATGTCCAAATGGCCCTTTTAAAATCTCCAATGTTGCTTTTGACCCTTTCAAGAACTGTCCATACTGAAAATTTTCCCAGTTACAAGGTAATAATGCAAATGAACAAAAACTGTTTTCACACTTCAGTTCAAAAGATATCATTTAAAAAAAGAAACTTATGACAGCAATCCTTAAACATACATCTATATATTCTTCACAGCGGCTCACAATTTTTCACGTTCTTCCTTATTGTGATTTGTATGCTTTACCCAAAAACTGACTAAATCTTTAGTGGCCTATTCTAAGTTGATTTAATGAATGGTTTTTTCCCTGTTCTTCAAACTACAAATGTTTCAAAAAGCTCAAAATATTAGAATGACACAACTGGCTTTTGCAACTTACCATAAAATATGTTCATGGTACTATCTGTACAGTGAATGTTGTTCACAAATTGGTTATACAAATTTCATAGTTCTGCTCCAAAGGGAGGTGGTAGAGCATCCTGATAACCACAGGGGATAAAAATGCATACATAAGTAAAGTCCACATAACTTACAAATTCCAACTACTTTCTTCCAATTCTTTTAAAGACTTCATCAAAGACAGCTTCAAAACCTTTGAGCAGAATGAATGGAAAGGCCACCACTCCTTGCCAAACTTCTATTGCGTCACTTCCTGCATTCAAGAAGTCAGAACTTTGTCCCATGGAAACTTTTTTGCCATTGGGCTTGGAAAAAATTAGAAAGACACCTGGTAACAGTTGACCCAGGCATTACTTCCAGACTGACAATGTTAGGTGATAACCTAAAATCCATCATGATAACTTGTGTATAAGTAGCAACCTGTTTTCAAAGCAGGTGTTTACAAGTTATGTAATAATCCTTCTTCTTTTTCTTTTGGCTGCTCCCATCAGGGGTCACCACAGCGGATCATGCATCTCCATTTGGTACGGTCCTCAGTGTCCTCTCTTCTCACTCCAAGCGCCCTCATGTCCTCTTCAACTGCATCCATGTAACGTCTCCTTGGTCTTCCTCTTTTCCTCCTCCCAGGCAGATGCATCTCTAACATTCTTCTTCCGATATAGTTCTCTTCCCTTCTCATCACATGTCCAAACCATCTAAGTATTGCCTCTCTTTGTTTCAATCCTAATCTTCTAACATGTGCTGTTCCCCTGATGTACTCATTTCAGATTTTGTCCAGGCGTGTGACCCCAAGCGACCACCTCAGCATTCTCAACTCAGCTTCCTGTTTCTTTGTTGTTGCTACCATCTCAAGCCCATACAACAAAGCTGGTCTCACTACTGTCCTGTATACTCTTCCTTTCACTTTTGGTGATAGCCTTCTGTCACGCAGTACTCCCAGTACCTTCCTCCACCCATTCCATCCTGCACTGTGGATCCCAGATACTTGAAGTCTTTAGCCTTTGTGACATCTGATCCTTCCATAGTTATTTTGTCATTCTCTCTCCCATTTAGCACAAGGTATTCTGTTTTTGCTCTACTTACTTTCATTCCCCTCTTTTCTAGGGCATCTCTCCACTTCTCCAGTTCTTCTTCAGCCTCATTCCTTGTCTTGCTGCACAGCACGATGTCACCAGCAAACATCATTGTCCATGGTGCTTCTTTCCTGACTTCGTCAGTGAGTCAATCCATGACTATGGCAAATAGGAATGGGCTTAGCACTGATCCCTGATGGAGTCCAACCTTGACTTGAAACCAATCAGTTATTCCTGCTGCACTTCTGATAGCAGTCTCACTGTCCTAGTACATATCTTTCACTAATCTTACATATTTTTCTGCTACACTGGATGTTCTCACGCAATGCCATAATTCTTCATTTGGTACCCTGTCATAAGCCTTTTCTAAATCTACAAGGACACAATGTAATTCCTTTTGTCCTTCTCGGTGTTTTTCCATCAAAATGTGCAGAGCGAATAGCGCATCTGTTGTGCACTTTCCTGGCATGAAGCTGTACTGTACCTGACTGATCCCCACCTCTTCTCTGATTCTTGCATCAAAGACTCTTTCCCACAACTTCATGGTGTACCACATTAACTTGATGCCTCTGTAGTTGCCACACTCTTGCACATCTCCTTTGTTCTTATACACAGGGATCAACACACTCCTCCTCCATTCGACTGCCATTTCTTCGAGCTCTGAAGATCTTATTGAAGAGCATTGTGAGCAGCTCTAGGCCTACGTCACCTAAACACTTCCATGCTTCAATAGGTATATTGTCTGGACCTACAGCCTTTCCATTTTTCATTTTCCTCAATCCCTTCCTGACTTCACCTTTGTCTATCCCTCTAACTTCACGTTCAACTCTGAGCTTCTTCAGTTCTGACTTCTCTGGGGTTTTCGGTGTTCATGAGACTTTCAAAGTAACTTTTCCATCTTCCTAACACCTCATTTTCATCTTCTAATAGCCTTCCATCAGGATCCTTGATAACTCTAACATGTTGGATATCCTTTGATGCCTTGTCCCTTTGCTTTGCAATCCAGAATAAATCCTTTTCTCCTTCCTTTGTGTGCAGTCTGGCATAAAGATCATTGTACACTCCGTCCTTCGCTTTGGCTACCTCTTGTTTTGCTTGCTGTCTTCTGGTCACATATGATCTGTCAAATGACTTCTTTGCTTCCTTCTTGCTTTGGATACTCTCTTGTACTGCATCATTCCACCACCATGTTTCCTTGTCAGGTCTACTGCCACTTGATGTTACCCCCAGGACTGACTTGGCTGCTTCTCGGATTTTTGTAGTAAGTTCAGACCAATTTTCAAGCACATCCGTAACTGAACTTAGTTCTTCTTGTAGCTCACAATTGAACTTCCTCCTACACTCAGCTTTTCTCAGCTTCCACCACTTTATTCTTGGTTCAACTTGCCTTTTACTTTTCCTCTTGGTTTTAATCATAAGCTTGCATATTACCACTTTATGCTGTGCAGCAGCACACTCTCCTTTAAGTACAAAGCAGTCAGTAACTTTGTTCAATTGCCTTCTTCTGTAGCCTAGGTAGTCCACTTGACTACTCCTTCCAC